>CM061544.1:266993535-267268535 GCA_030864215.1 Capsicum pubescens | reverse complement strand
AGATATGCACATAGTACTTTCTTCAATAGTTCCGTCATGATCTCTTTTGACCTATAATAACGGCACGCCTAACATTTTCATCTCCTAAACTAGCTAATATTATACAACTTAGAATTAATGTAGGACCCTTTTGTAAATGCAAGGGAGGAGAATCATCAAACAAATTGTGATGGAGTGGTAAGTATGTACTTCTTTATTTTTAATCAGAGATCTCCAGTTCGAGTTCTGAATATGAAGTATTCACTTTTGGAGGGGATTGTTTCAGGGGCAGAGTTACATGTGTTTCAGGAGGTTCATCCGAACCCCCTTCGACGGAAAATTATACTATTTTTACATGGTTGTATATATTATTTGTGCATATATAGTAGAGGTTAAACCCCCTTCGACTGGTTCGTATATTTACTTCTGACCCCCCTTAATTAAAATCCTCCTCAATTAAAATCCTGGCTCCGCCACTAGATTGTTTTACACTCTATTATGAGATTTTTCTGGAGCAAATCCAACTTCATCGAATTCCAATATGAATGTTGAATATCAGGTGGACAACCAAAACAAATATACAAATAAATGCAATGGATGTGTGATACGACTGATGTGCATCGTTTCCTCCTCTGATAGCAACACCTCTCTACAAATTGTAGCGACCAATTAATATATTCTATAGTGATGTAAAGTTTACAGTGATAGCTATAAAAGTGATATATTATGATCTATGAACAAAATTTCTTCACCACATTAATACTTATTACTCCTTCCGTTAATAAATGTTGATATCGGTCACCCTAAATATAGTTCGTTTCTCTTTATTAGTGAACAAGAATAAGTGTAGTTTATGATTGTATGTGTCTTAAGTAGTAAATGAATAAACTAGATTCTATTTTGGCAAACATAAAAAATATAGGAGATTTGATCCCTAATTATAAAATATATCGAGGTATTTATCCAGATACACAATACAAAATTCGAGTATATATAAAATTCGAGTATATCTGTATATATAGGAGGTTTGACCCCTAATTACAAAATATACCCAGGTATTTATTCAGATACACAATACAAAATTTGGGAATATCTGAGATATACAGATACACCCGAAATTCGTCATGTATCCAACAATAAAAATCCTTTTGTATACACTCGGATTTTTTTGCATAACACCACTGACATTCTCAACAACAATTAGGGGTCATTCCCAATAGCATTCTCTAATGTGAAGGCGATGACGCCGGCGGTGGAAGATCTAATAGTGACAGTGACAACGGTGGTGGATTTTAGTAGAGGTGACAGTTATGGAGGTGGTGGATTCTGGACAGACCTAGTAATGGCAACATCGATTGTGGTGAAGGTGGGGGATTTAGTAGCGGTGACGTTTGTGGTTGTCAGAAAACACGAATTACTGGAAAAGGTGAAGAGGGACAGTGGTTGCTATTTTCGTGTATCTTTAGAATTTTTGAAAGTGTATCTACACACAGATGCACGAAAATATATAGATATTAAGTTCGATATACACAATCTCAGATATACAATCCTACAGACACAGATACACGCGACCCTGTGTATTTGAGATACACAGGATCATGCGACTCTGATATGTTTTGTATTTAGTTTAAAGTATACAAACTTTTGTAAATAACTCCCTTATGTTTGGCTATTTTATTAATTACCCTTCTATTTTTACAATAAAAAAATTGAAAGAACGATTATTCAAAAATGTAGAAGTAGAAAAATATATTGAGTCCACAAGTTGTTTGTGTGTCTTTAGGGACATTAATCTTAAGAATATGGTTTACCTCCTCCTAGGATTAAAAAAAATTCTACAATAGCGGCAAGGAAAATTACAAATTTCATCGAACCAAATAGCATAACAAAATCACACAACACTTATTATTTTATTTTGGGGGGAAATAAGATCCCTCCTTCAATTTAAGTAGTGATCAATGTGCATTGCATCATTAATAAAAAATTAGTCGATAGGTATAAACAAAATTAACCTTTCAGTAATACAGTCTAAACTTAATTCACGTGAATCAAGGGTGGAACTGAATTCTTCTTTTTATTGATTAGTAAGATTTAATATTAGATTAGTTTAGAGGCCTAGCCTCTACCAAAATAGAGTTAACAAAGTAATTATCCTAAGCCACACCCTGGCCAGGTAACTTTGAAATAACATTTATAGTAGATAAAATAGAGTTTGAAATATTCCTATGATACAAGTTCCTAAAATGTGTTTTGCAAGGACTTCATGTACAAATACTAGAAGAGCTATCAAATTGACTGGCATTCCAAAAATAGCTTCCTTTTCTCCTTTCTTATCACTTGTCCGCTGCTTAATTTTATTTCCTGAAATTATGGTTTGGCATTGCTGCTTTCAGTTGCCTGAGAAGGGACCTACACTTAAGAATAACGTCAAAGTATAATGCATGGTTGTGTGTAAGTGCATGAATTGCCTCTGTTGACTCCACACAAACTTCTAAAGATGTGAAATTTTATTGATTTGCAATTAAAAGCCCTTTGTGGAATGCACAGAGTTTGGCCATTCGAGAATCAATAAGAGGTGCTCTTTCATAAACCTAAGAACCCAATGACCAGTATTGGTCCTGAAAATGCCCCTAAATCAATCAATTCCCAAACTTTTTTGAGACTGCCCCATCAGTGTTGAGTTTATACATTCCATTCGAAGAGGGGTTCCACTTGATATAAGTGGGAGTTTTACTAGTTCTTTAAGAGTTTTTATTACTAATAAAGAGATTGAATTCAGTGGTTAGGGCTAGGACATGGTTAGTATTGATGGCCTCTTTCTTGTTATTAAAGAGGTTGGTATTGTGCATTAAACAAATATTTTGTAAATGGAAAGGTATTAGGTTGTCCCAAGGTTGAAGTTTTTCCTTTGAGTCTTGATCTTGGGTGTATTTATACGCCTAAGCACCATAACTTATCCATATTTTAGCTAATTTTAGAGAACAGAATGCCTAGTTTCTTATGTTTTTACTCTACTTCTATGTAATTGAGCTAACCGATATGATTAACATAATTTCAGGTATTAATGAGGTAGATGAAGACATAATGGGACTATGGAATGTGGATGGCATATGACACAAGAGAGAGAAGCAGTCTGGACCAAATGTGGCGCCTAGAAATTATGTCCAAGACTAATTTGTCATTTATAATTAGTTCAGGGACTTAGAAGACAATTATGAGAGAAAAGATTATTAAAAGGCTTAATGCTGAATTTTTTATTCATTATTGAATTATTCTGTATTAGTTTTTGAAAGGAGAGTGGCGGCTTAGCTTGGGGAGAGAGAAAACGTTTCTTCTCTCTTATTTTCACTATTCGCACACCAAGATCGTCTTCTAGTTTTTGGTATGATGAATATTTCTATTGTGATTTATGTTTTATTCATGAGTAGCTAAGTTTATTAGTTAGGGTTATGAAAGCCTTGTAGCATACAATCTATTACTTTGGGTTTTGAATTCATTATGCATTGATTTGTTTACATCATACTCTTTTCGCTTATCTTGAATTCTCGTGGTTGCAAACATAGAGGATATGCCTTAAAACACAACTTGTTCGAAAGAAAGGTTGATGTTCGGAAAAGAGAGTAGTGATAAGAAAATAGGATTACCAACCCCTATTTCATATGTTAATGCCTTAGCAGGATTAACTACTTGGAGATTTCGTATTGTTTTTGATAGATGCTTTTGATTCGAGAGAACTAAAGCGAATTAGTCCTTGATGGTTGAGAAACACTAGGATTAAGTTATTAAATGCAATACATTTCTCTATAAGCACGATGCATGTATGAATTCGTAAAGCCCATAGTTAGAAAGTATTGAAAACTACAAGGTGAACATAACCCTAGCTTACTATTTCTCTGAATTTTAACACTACTACACGTATTTCATCTTGTTAAACCGAAACCATTAATTTGTGAACTGAATCAAATTCTCCTTATTTATTTTACAAAAACGAACGATTAAAAGTCAACTAATCTGCATGCAACTTAATTAACACCATATTCCTTGTGGGATTCGACCCCAACCTAGTCGGGTTATAATTTGACAACGATCGCTTACTCTCTCGTAAGAAAGTTGTAATTTGGGTGTATCAAGGCTGAACCAAAGAGTAAGACTATTGTTAAAGTTAAGGTTGTGAACATGAAAATGAAGGGATGTAGCTCTCTTATGGGTGAAAACTTCCTAGAAGGCAGTGGTATTAGGACATAAAAGGAATATGTGGTTCAAGTCCTCTCTAGGGTGATTGCAGTAGTGACAATTAGGAGACAACTTCACACCAATCCCAAGAGATAGTGGTTGGTGGGTAGTCTTCCATGGTGGATGAGCCAGCTAAAAGTTTTCTCCTTTGGAGGGAGTTAAGTCTTTAAATTCATTAAAAATCTTTGTTCCTCTAATTAGGATGCACTGATTTGCTATTAATATGGTGGTAGGCACTGCTAGTAGAAAAAGTATCATTGCTAGTAAGATTCCAGCATAGTTTATCATGCTTGTTGGGGTTAATGGAAAGATTGAGAGTGGTGATGATATTAGTAATATCATGAGGCAGTTGGATAAAAAACCTAGAAAAGTTCGAAGTCCCACCAGGAAGCATGTTGTAAACCTTAAGAGTAGTATCAGTGGCATTACAGGACCCATAAATGATACTCTTGATTGAGGGAATATTTGAGATTCAAGTGTTTTCAAGGAATTTTACTTGATTCCCCTTTTGGGCAGCTTATTTGATGCCTTATTTATAATCAGTCTATCATCCTTGTTAGACATTTCTCTAGGTTCTAGACACTACTTTAGTCTTAGCCAAAGCTCCAGGGGTATGGTACTTATTGATGAGGAGTTTGCCCTAAAGGTTGTTGGGATTATTAGCTAGTCTCTATGATAAACTAGCATGGAAAGATCTACTTTTGACTTCACTCTTTAGAATGCCCAAACCCTCATCCTTTTTTCTATTGGTAAGAATGTCCTAATTTAAGAGGTGAATTTTTGTTTTCTCAATTGTTTTTCTCCAAACAAAGTTCCTTTGGATTCTATTCATGTAATCAAGCACCTTGGTGGGGAGTGTAATATATTACATAATATGAGTGGGGATACTACCTAGTGTAGCCTTGGCTAGCATAGTTTTCCTAGTCATATTAAGGAATTTAATCTTTCAACCAGTGAGTTTTTTGTTCATATTGTCCATGAAAATTTGAAAGTCCCTATTGGTAGGTTTATTGTGAAACATAAGGAATTCAAGGTACTTGTCTAATTCTTAGATGGTATAATGCTAAGGGGATTGAAATAATAGGTGGCATTCTCAGGTTTATAGTGAAAAGAGAAAAGAACTTTAGATTTACCATGGTTGATCCTTTGACCAGATTTAGCTTCGAAATTATTGAAGGGCAAACACTTCTTTGTGAATATAGTTGTTGAGAGGCCTACTCCTCCTAGAACTTTTGGTACAAAAAGGGATGGATGTCATCCAAGAGGGGAGATTTTAGAGGTTTGAAGAACTTGACAGCTTTGATGATTTCAAAGTTCATAAGTGGGGCCTCTAAAGAATCAATCATGTTATGGAAAAGGGTTTGAGAAGTACCTTAGCCTGGCTGTGACGGGTATTCCTAGTTCGTCGTGGACCGGAGACAACCCCCATTGCCTAACCCATCAGAACCAAATGCACTAGCAGCGGATGGATTCCGAACATGTAACAAGATAACATAATCAATAACTTAAAGAAAATCTAAGGATTTCAACAACTACCAGCCAATAACCAATAACCAATACCCCAAGTCCACAGTAATCCACAAAGCCTCTAACAAACTGAATACTAATAAAAAGTTGGTACATGCCCCCGATCATAGCAAAAAATAAGTCTAAAGAAGATTATATGACATCTTTCGAAGTATGGAATCTCACCACTTCAAGTCAACTCTCAATCAATTCCGAAGCCACCTAATCACAGAGCAGGAAAACCAATAGTGTCTCCGTGTCCTGTATCTTATGGGGATACAACATCCGGATATAGTTAGCGGGTTGAGCATTAGCATGTAACTCAAAGATAAGGAAATAAAATAATGACATGATCAATAGTTCAAAATTAGTCAAAACCTAATACACACTATCATATACATATACATAATTATATATATATCATATCGGTGCAGAAAAATAAGGTTTAGCATGCATTTTAAAACTTTAGCATGGACTGTGTAGCTTGACCATTGTAAAACCAACCCATGGGCTATATGGGTCTAGTTGTAACCCCCTAGTCGGGCACTAGTGCGTGTTAGCCGCACAAACCAGAGATAACATAGATAGTCGGGGAATCCTTATACCCTACGCCAACTATGATACAAATGTATATATAGTGTGACATAAGCACATAGTCCTCTAAATCATCCCTCATATCGAAAAACATGAGTTTCAAGTATCCATCCTTCGAGACTCACACCTTCAAGGCTAGCTACATAATCCCATTTAAGCCCAATTAAAACATTTAGCACATAACCTATCCATAGTTTAACAAGTCAGTAATTAAGGCATCATTGAGTGGTATCCTCATACCGACTATAGCTTTCAAGCAAATTTCATTAAGCCATGACTTGGGGGAATACTTGTACCCCTCAAGACTCCATTATTAAAATCATCTTGGGGTATTCTTTATACCTCATAAGGTTTTAAAATTCATTCTTAACCATTTAGCCCCTTATGCAATGCATTAGTTTTAAATAAATAGGTTAAGTTAATTGATAATTCATATTATGAAACTAATTATGAAAGTGGGTTGAGGTTCTCACCAATTTCAATACCAAAATCCAATTCTTTGAGGAATCCTTGTATCCCTAATTTCAATCACCATACCCATGCACCCCTAATGAGTATACAAATCAACAATTAAAGTGTAATCATTCCATAATAATCATGGGAAAAACATTTAAACAAATTACATCAAAACCCTCAATCCATCATTCAAAAACCCAACATCAAAACCATGTGATTATTAAACTAATTCATGCAATAATGAAAACACAAGTTTAGGGAGAGAGATACATACCTTAATCACCAAGAATATTAGGGAAGGAACTACCCTTAGAAGCCCTGATTAATCACCCTTAAGAAACCCTAAGTGTTTTGCTTGAGAGAATTTGAGAGAGCTTTATGAGTTGTTTTAATTGTGTTTATGAATGATAATGGGGTCTCCAATATGGTTTTAAGTCATGGGTTATTATTGGAGAAAGGGGGAAATTACCTAGATACCCTTACGAAAAAGGGAGAAATTTACCGCACAGTAGTTATGGGTCACCTCACGACTCGTAACGACTGGCTACGAGTTATCCTCTTGACTGTCAAGACAGTGTCCCAAAGATACCCAAACTGTTGACCCTACGAGTCCATTATATAAACCGTCAAGTTACCCTATGACTCGCAGGGTCGTAGTCGTAGTCAACACAGAACCCATTTGGACATACATTGATTACCTTACGATTTTACCCCACAACCCATTAAGAGTCTTTACGACTCATACCGTCCAATCGTACTCAGGACAAAAACTTTGGGTAACACACTGGACAACCTATAATTTGGACACTATGACTCGTAATGACTCTTTACGACTAGTATCCTCTAGTCGTAATCAAGGCAGAAATATTTGGGCATCACACTGGTTTGGTTACAGATGGGACTATATGACTCATATAGAGTCTTTATGACTCTTAACCCCAAGTATAATCACCATAGTGACATGGGCACTACCTATTGGTCAGGCTACGATTTACGTTCTACGACCCATAATGAAACCTTACGACTCGTAAGGTGAGTCGTAGGTTGGTTAGTGAGTTCAAAAACTCAGAATTTTCTAGGGCAAAAAATCTAGGTTGTTACATTTCCTCTCCCTCCCAGATGATCATTCATCCCCGAATGAAGAGGCAAGGCATCCATTAGCACAACTTAACACAGAACACAACCACACTTACCTTTAACAAAGACAAAAAAACAAAGATATCAAGGAATACACATACCTTAAGCATGATTATCTGGAACGGGGAATAAGAATGGGCACTTGGACTTCATGCCCGCTTCAACTTCTTAAGTAGCTTCCTCAACCTTTTGGTTCCTCTATAGAACCCTTATCGAAGCCACGTCCTTAGTCCGTAACTGACGCACTTGTCTATCCAAGATCTCAATCAGGACCTCCTTATAATATAAGGAATTTAAGACACCCACACTCTCCAAGGGATATTCAAGGAAGGATCATCCACGCACTTCCTCAACATCGAAACATGAAAGATCGGATGAATAGAACCCAAACTATAAGGAAAATCCAATTTAAAAGCAATATTGCCCACTTTCCTCAAGATCAAGTAAGGGACAACATATCGGGGACTGATTTTTCACTTCTTCCTAAACTGCATCATTCCCTTCATGGGAGACACCTTCAAGAATATCCAATCACCAATATCAAACTCTAACTCTCTTTGCCTCACGTTCGTACACGACTTTTGGCAATTTTGGGCGGTCTTAAGCCTATCCCTTATTACCTTCACCTTCTCCATGGCCTAATGAACTAAAGCAGGACCAAAAAACCTAGCCTCTCCAACCTCAAACCACCCAATAGGAGAACATCATCTCCTACCATACAAAACCTTAAATAGAGTCATTCCAACGCTAGAGTGATAAGTATTATTATAAGCAAACTCGATAAGAGAAAAATGATCGACCCAACAACCACCAAAGTCAATCACACAAGCCTGGAGCATATCTTCCAAAGTTTGAATCGTCCTCTCCACTTGTACATCCGTCTGAGGGTGAAAAACGGTGCTAAGGTTCACCTTAGTTCCTAAACCTTTTTAAAATGACCGCCAAAAGTAGGACGAGAACTGCATACTATGATCAGATATGATGGAAACAGGCGCACCATGCAACTTAACTATTCCTTGAATGAACAACCTTGCATAATACTCAGCCAAAAAATTGCTCTCCATTGGCAAGAAATGAGCGGACTTAGTCACCCTACCCACAATGATCCAAATTGAATCAACCTGAGTATGAGACCACGAAATACCTATAAAAAATCGATGTTGATCACTTCCTACTTTCACACTGGCAATATAATATCTTGGGACATACCTCCAGGCCTTAAGTGATCAACCTTCACTTGTTGACAAACCATACATTTGGCCACAAAATTGGCCACATCTCTCATCATGTTGTTCCACCAATAGATCTCTTTCAAGTCATGGTACATCTTCATTAAATCAGGATGAACTGTATACCTCGACTCATGAGCCTTAGCCAAGATTCTTTCTCGCAACCCATTAACATTTGGAACACATAATCTACCTTGGTATCTCAAGATACCATCACTACTAATATCAAATGCCATCACTCTCTACTGACCAACATCGTCCTTGATCTGCATCAAGATATGATCCAACATTTGCTTCTCTTTTACCTCAGCACCAAGAGATGAATTCATCACCTCTTGCACTATCACACCTCTATCCTGGAGTCTAAAAAATGAACTCCAAGATTAGCCAACCGGTGAATATCTCACAAAATCTCGCTTCTCCTCATCCACATGAGATAAGTTATTCATAGATAACCTTCTAAGAGCATCAGCAACCATATTAGCTTTACCTGAGTGGTAGTGGAGACTCATGTCATAGTTCTTGAGCAACTTAAGCCATCTTCTATGCATGAGATTCAACTCCTTCTGGGTGAACACATATCGCAGGCTCTTATAATCTGAGAAGATATCAACGTGTACTCTACATAAGTAATGGTGCTAAATCTTCAAAGTAAACACCACAGTTAATAACTCCAAATCATGAGCCAGATAATTCTTCTCATGAACTTTCAACTGCCTAGATGCATAGGCCACTTCCTTACCATGTTGTATCAGAACACAACTTATCCCCACACGAGATGCATCACAATACATAATAAAACCATCAATTTCCTCAAGTAGGGTTAAGACCAGGGCAGAAGTTAACTTATCCTTCAACTTCTCAAAACATCCCTCACAGGCATCGGACCACAGAAACTTCACCTTCTTCTGAGTCAACTTTGTCAGTGGAGCAGCAATAGATGAGAAACTCTCTATAAACCTCCTATAATACCTGGCTAAACCCAAGAAGCTCTGAATATCGGTTGGAGTCGTGGGTCTAGGACACTTCTTAACCATTGAAACTTTTTTTGGATCCATCATGATCCCTTCACTAGAAACAACATGACCTAGAAAAGTAACAACATTCAACCAGAACTCACACTTGGAAAACTTGGCATACAAATATTGATCCTTAAGGGTCTACGACAATACATGAAGGTGACCGACATGATCCTTCTCACTTTTTAAATACACCAAAATATCATCAATTAACATAATCACAAGCAAATTCAAGAGCTGACAAAATACCCGGTTCATAAGATCCATAAATATCGTTGGCAAATTAATCAAACCAAAGGACTACACCAAAAATTCAAAATGATCATACCGGGTATGAAAAGTAGTCTTAGGGATATCTACCTCCCTAATCTTTAACTGGTGATAACCCGATCGAAGATCAATCTTAGAAAAGTACTTTGTACCCTGAAGCTTCTTAAATAGAATATCAATTCTAGGAAGAGAATACTTGTTTTTCACCGTCACCTTATTCAGGTGGCGGTAATCTATACACATCTGAAGGAAACCATCCTTTTTACAAATGAAAAAAATAGGAGCACCCCACGAAGAGATATTAGGGCGGATGAGACCCTTATCTAGATGACCCTTTAACTTCTTCTTAAGTTCTTTCAACTTGGCTAGAGTTATTCTATAAGGAGAAATGGAGATAGGACAAGTGTTCGGAAGAAGATCGATCCCAAAATCAATTTCCCTATCGAGAGAAACACCAGGAAGATCGTCAAGGGAGACCTCAGGAAATTCATTAACCATAGGAATAGAATGTAATGGGGGACACTTCGAATTAGAATCTTAAACCCTGACCAAATGATAAAGACACCCCTTGGAGATTAATTTTTGGGCTATAAGATAGGAAATAAACCTTTCCTTAGGTACTAGAAAACTCCCTTCCCATTTTATAATCGGCTCATTAGGACATTCGGAAAAGACCTTACAGGTCCGACAATCTAGAGAAGTATAGCATGACTGAAGCCAATCCATCCGAATGATCACATCAAAATTAGCCATATCTAACTCTATCAAGTCTACCAAGGTATCCTTACCATATATAGATGCCACACAATCCCTATAGACTCTTCTAGCCACGACAGAGTCTACCATTAGGGTGGACACAGAAAAAGGGCCTGAAACACACTCAGGACTGAAACCAAAATGAATAGCCACATATGGGTCACATAGGATAAAGTAGACCCCAGATCAAGCAAGCAATACATATTGCGGGAAAAGAGTTGTAACATAACAGTAACGACATCAGGTGATGCCTTAGATTCCTGACGGGTGGCAAAAGCATAAAGACGGTTCTAGCCAGTATCGAAGATAGAAGTAGCACCCTTTGGTGTAGGAGCTAATAAAGTAGCAACAGGGACTTTGTTAGCCCCAGAAGAAACCCTGGAAGGACAATCCTACTGCAGGTGACCGATCTGACCACAACTAAAACACCAATTCCTCCTCTCATCATAGAAACCATAATGCAACTGACTATAAAATTGGCAAAGAGGATATGATGGAGCTGACTGGGCTCTACTAGCTGAGTCTAGGCACTAGGTGACTTAAACCCACTATTGGTTTGGAAACGACGGTCACTGGATGATTTTAGATAAGGAGCCCTAGCCATCGAATATGAACTCCCCCAATTCTTCTTGTTTCCTCACTGCTTCCTATCTCTGCCACTACCTTACTGCCCTCCACCCTACTCTAAGTATTCAAACCTTTTGCTCTGCCTTTCCCTTATCTCTGCCTATTTCTACTTCTCTTCCTCCTCTGCCTGTTGCATGTACACAACCAGCCTAGAAATATCTATATCCTTATTTAACAAGACAACCTTTCTCCCTGGAATAAAATCCCAAGATAAGCCCGAAGCAAAATTTCTCATCCTAGCCCTCATGAAAACACTAACTTAGAAACATAGCGGGATAACTAATGAAACTTCAAGGCATACTCTTTCGCAATCATCCTGCCTTTAAATTCATGAACTCCTTAACTTTTGATTCCCTCAACTCTCGAGGAAAGAAATGATCAAGAAAAGTGCCAAAAAAATTATCCTAGATAGTTGGCTCAGCATCATCTCCCCTAATCTTCTCCCACTCCTCATCCCACTGATACACTACATCCTTCAACTAATAAATAGTGAACTCCACACCCTTTATATCAGTAGCGTTCATAACTCTAAATATCTTCTCCATCTCATCTACAAATCCTTGAGAAACTTCCTCAACTTTGGTGCCAGTGAAAATCAAAGGACTCAATCTCATAAATTGGCCAACTCTAGTGGCCTCAGAATAACTCATAGTATCACTAATAAGACCCAAATAATATGACTAAAATGTCACCAAATGAGTCAACAGATGAATAAAATGGTGGAACTCGACATTAGAAATATTCCCTGCGGTGACCAAGCGTGCGTGTCACCAGTTGGATAAGGATCAGTGAAGACCGCTGAAACTCCATGAGGGAAATCAGAAGAAGTGACCCTAGACTGGGTCTATATCTCACAAGTAGGGTTAGTTCCATCCACATAGTCCTCAGACAGGACAGAAGAGTTCCCACGAGCCTAAGATCTTCTGGAAGGCATGACCTGAAATGTGACCAAACAAAAATTAGAGGATATTTAGGACCTTATACTCTATAGCCAAAAAATAGAACAATAAGAAAGGAAAACATTTCTAAATGTCTTGTAGCCTCTCTCTTTTAAGTGTCGCACGTTACATACTCATAAAAGAGACTTTACTTGACACGACTTTGTGGATACCCAATTGACCATGAACCAAGGCTCTGATACCAACTTTGCCATGATCTAAACCAGGTCTTAGCCATGACAGATATCTCAAATTTGCCATGGACCGGAGGTCACCCCCTTTGCTTAACCCAACATAACCAAATGCACTAGCAGCGGATGAATTCCAAACATATAACAAGATAGCATAATCAATAACTTAAAGGAAATCTAAGAATGTCACAACTACCAGCCAATAACTAATAATCAATACCCCAAGTCCACAGTAATCACAAAGCCTATAGCAAATCAAATACCAATAAAAAAGTTGAAACACACCCCCGACCATAGCCAAAAATAAGTCCAAAAAATAGTATATGACATAATGAAATCCAACATGAAATGAGGGTCTTATGAAGTATGGAAGTTCACCACTTCAAGTCAACTCTTTATCAATACAGAAGCCACCTAATCACAGAGCAGGAAAACCATCAGTGTCTCTATGTCCTGCATCGTATGAAGATACAACATCCAGAGATAGTTAGCGGGTTGAGCGCTAGCATGTAACTCAGGGATAAGGGAATAAAATAATAACATGATCAACAGTTCAAAATTAGTCAAAACCTAATACATACTATCATATGCATATACATAATTATTTATATATATATATCATGTCAGTGTAGAGAATAAGGTTTAGTATGCATTTTAAAACTTTAGCCTGGACTGTGTAGCTTGATCGTCCTAAACCATCCCATGGGCTATATGGGTCTAGTTATAACCCCCTGGTCGGGCCTCACTGTATGTTAGCCGTACGAGATGGAGATATCATAGAAAACCAAGGAATCCTCGTAGCCTATGCCAACCATGATATAAATATATATATATATATATATATATATATATATATATATATATATATATATATAGTGTTACATAAGCACACGCTCCTCTAGACCACCCCTTATGTCAGCAAACATGAGTTTTCAGTATCAGTCCTTTGAGACTCACACCTTCACGACTAACTACACAACCTCCTTTAAGCCCAATTAAAATATTTAGCACATAACCCATCCATAGTTTAAGGAGTCAATTATTAAGGTATCATTAAGTGGTATTGTCATACCAACTATAGCTTGCAAGTAAATGTCACTAAGCCATCACTTGGGGGAATTCTTGTACTCCTCAAGACTCCATTATTAAAATAATCTTGGGGGATTTCTTATACCCCACAAGGTTTCAAAATTCATTCTTAACCATTTAAAAACTTATGCAATGCATTAGTTTTTAAAGAAATAGGTCAATCCAATTTATAATTCACATTACGAAACTAATTATGAAAGTGGGTTGAGGTTCTCACCAATTTCAATACCAAAATCCAATTCTTTGAGGAATCCTTGTATCCCTAATTTCATTGTTTACAAATTAGGGAATCCTTGTACCCCTAATTTCAATATCCATACCCATGCACCCCCAATGAGTATACAGATCAATAATTAAAGTGTAATCATTCCATAATAATCATGGGAAAAACATTTAAACAAATTACATCAAAACCCTCAACCCATCATTCAAAAACCCAATATCAAAACCATGTGATTATTAAACCAATTCATACAATAATGAAAACATAAGTGTAGGGAGAGAGATACATACCTTAATCACCAAGAATTTTAGGGAAGGAACCACCCTTAGAAGCCCTAATTAATCACCCTAAAGAAACCCTAAGTGTTTTGCTTGAGAGAATTTGAGAGAGCTTTAGGAGTTGTTTTAATTGTGTTTATGGATGATAATGGGGTTTCCAATATGGTTTTAAGTCATGGGTTATTATTGGAGAAAGTGGGAAATTACCAAGATACCCTTACTAGTAAGGAAAAAATAAATTCACCTAATCATTACGGGTCACTCCATGACTCGTAACGGCTGGTCACCTCAAAATATCGAGTCTTCTATATGACTCAGGAAGTCACACTACAACTCATACGCTCGTAGTCGTAGTTAACACAAAACCCATTTGGACATATACTGATTTTCTTATGATCTTACCTTATGACCCGTTAGAGTCCTTATGACTCGTATAGGTCAATCATACTTGGGATAGAAACTGCGGATAACATATTGGACACCTTATGATTTGGAAACCACAACTCATAATGAGTCTTTATGACCTGTGTCCTTTAGTAGTAATCAAGGTAGAAATATTTGGGCATCACATTGGTTTGGTTATGGATGAGACTATACGACTCGTATAAATTCTTTACGACTCTTATTCCCAAGTCGTAATCACCACCGTGACATGGGTAATACCTACTATTCATGCTATGATTTGGGTTATATGACCTGTAATGACACCTTACGACTCAAAAGGTGAGTCGTAGATTAGGCAGTGAGTTCAAAAACTCAGAATTTTTCAGGGCTAAAAATCTGGGTTGTTATATACCTCTAGTACTGTCAGGACTAGGATGGGAGCAGAAGAGCTCAGTGTTGTAGAAATTTTTAAAGAACTCAATGGTATGGTTGGTGATGTCTAGATGGTCCAGGAAGGTATTGCCTACTACATCCTTGAAGGTGAAGATTTTGTTCCTTCTTTTTATATTAATAGTGGAAATATGAAAGAATCCAATGTTGTAATCTTTATCCACTAACTAATTTATTCTATATTTGGTCCTCCAGAGGACTTCTTCAGACTTAAGAAGGATATCATATTCAGTAAGAAGCTCAATTTCAAGGTTCGATAAAAAGAAGTTATGATAGTAGTTTTCTAAATTTTATATACCCTGAGTTTGACATTGATTTTACTATATTTTGAGGTAGATGTTGCCAAAGGTGAGCTTGTTCCAAGTAATAACCTTAGAGTGAAAACAATTGATAGCATGAGAAAGATTATTAGGGGAAATATATCTCTACTAAGTCCACAAAATATGAATGCTTGTACCATATAAACTCTACCCTAAAAGGCTATTGCCAGAGGGAGGTTGATTAGTCAAGCTGCCAAGGAGAGGACAATGGTCAAATTTAGTTTTAGGGACATGTGTGACATGTGCTTCAAGATAAAAGTTTATCCGAAAGTCATTAGCCACAAACCTATCAAGTATTTCAAGAGTGAAATTAGTTATGCTCCTATGTATCTTATTGATTCACATGAACTTATAGTCTTCGAAGCATATGTCCACCCTACTACACTGATTGAGGTAATCCCATTTGAGGTTTCTTCTGTAACTATTAATATTTTTCTCTCTCAACTTGTCTTTTGCTTGGGGGATTTTATTAAAGTTTCTTTCAATTAACCATTCTTCCTTATGAGAGTAAGAGATGATAATAAGGTCATTCCAAAGTTGGATTTTAATATTAATATTAGAGTTAGCCTAAATAGCAGAAAAAAGTCAAGGTCGGGGGTCAAATGGTACCTTAACTATTACATGGATCCTCTGAGGGGTAATGGATATGTTTTTTTTATCTTGAACAAGTATTTTTCCATATAATCATAATGCCACATGAGAGTTCCTCTATAGTAAACTTGATTTCGCTATCAAAACGAAGAGCCTTAGTGATCCTACTGTGTTCAGCCATTTTATTCTCAAGAAGTACAAACATGGCAGGTTTATGCATCTTGACCATAGATTTGCACTGTTTATGAAAGATTGCATTATTGGTTTATCAGATGTTCTAGATTATGAAATTCATGAGCTCTTGGTGATTGGGAGATGGTTCTAGCAAACCCTTTCCTTTCTCTATTGGAGAGGGTTTTTGGGATCTCTCTTTAGTGGGTTGATGTCTACTGCAGGTGGGGTATTGTGTTATTTTCCACAATATGGGTATGTAGAATCTGTATAATAGAATAACAACTTCAACTCGATTTCAAGTATGAACAAGAACACAATGAAGTTGAACAAATACTCTCAACACAAGATCAAAATGATCTTTACAAGAGGTGTATTTTATATTTTAGAAATATAGATGAAACAGAAATTGTTAAGGCCAAATCGTCCGAATTCACGGACTTTCCTTAAGGAATAATTCTCCTCACTGTACCCGAGGTTATGAATCTTCCTCCCAGGATAAAATAGCCTTCAATCCGACTATAGCGGTACCTCAAATAGGCGGATTCTTCGAACACACTCACGGTTTGAATGATCACACTTAGAGTATTTTTAATAAGAAGAAGAAACTTGTATTCTGAAAATTTTCTATGTTAAATTGTGGAAGAAAGCAGGTTATTTATAGCCACAATATGCCTCTTCTAAAGAGAGGCAATGGTTCAATCCAAAGGTTGCACCTTTGCTGTAAGTTTATGTCTGTTCATGAAAGATTGCATCTTTTCTTGAACAATCATCTTCTTTCATAAATCAGTATGCCCTTTTGCTAAATGGTTGCATCAGTTTGTTCAACCAGTACATCAGTTCAAAAACAATACATCAGTTCTGAAGCAGCATTAGTTCAAAAACAGTGCCTGCCCAGTTTCGAAACACTGTTCACTGCACAGTTTCAAAACATTATTTCAGAATATAAATGGAGTCCAATAGAAAATATTTCCTGCGTTTTACACATATTCAGATCATATTTTCGTCAAATAAAATTTGTCCCAAAAGATAGATCTCATCGATCGATCATTTGCCAAAGCCAAAGCCAAAGCCAAATCCGAAGCCGAGCGAGCGACGATGACGACAACACGAGGCATCTCTATTTTCTTGCCTCACTTATCATGTGGAGTAAGTGTTCTTTAATATAAACACTACAAAGTTTTCTTCTTCCATTAATGTAGGAGACTTAGTGGACTTTCCACTTTGAGAGTATACCTTCTAAATTGGTATCTCCTTCCTTTCACAATTTTTCTCCATTTTTTTCATTCACACTTCATTCATATACTATGAACCCAACATATTGTTATTCATTTTTCTTAAATTCAATGTATAGCTCATCATCTCGATTGGGCAGTAAGTTATAATAGTTGAGTTATAGGGCTCTTTGAACTCTTTCAGAAAAAGTTTTTTTAATAGGAAGAAGTCTATGTTTAGCTCTACTAAGATTGCTAAGATAAGCATTATTTCCTTGCTATTTTGTATTAAAGTATACAAAAGTGTTGGATTTAGCTTTCCTTGGTTTTCTTTCCCTTGGGTCTGCTTTCTGATGGATAGATGGGGTGGTCTGGAATAGCCAAGGGGTAATTTGGGGACTTTGGAAGTTCGATAAGTATAGTGTTGTAGGAAGAAAATGAAGGCTCTGAAATATGTGAATGATGAGTAAATTGAGCTCATCCATGGTTGTCACATTCAGATTTCTTTCCAATGTTATAGTTTGAATTTGAAGTGTTTGAAACCAAATATGGGTTCCCAACCCCTCAACTACACTGACCACTCATTCTTTCACTTGCTGCGTTAGGTACGTTAGGTCTTAGAGGAGAAATGTTATTGATTAGTTGTCGATTTTAAAGTGCAGGGTAACTATTTTTTCTTGAAGAGTTAGCTCCATCTATGAGTATGATGGTCGGTTTGGGGGGAGTAGTAGTGGTTAGGAGGATCGAAAGTAGGGAGTTTTTCATCGTTGACAGTAAAAAGGGAAATAGATGGGGAGATTTCTATAGTTGTCTGGGATTAAAAGCTGTAGGAGGGGTGAATTTAATTGGCACGACGGTCATATTTATATCAACCTCTCAAGTGTGGTGATTATTTTCATTAAAGTAGGAATTACTCTAATGAGGAGTCATAGTGGAGAAGGACTCTATGGGGTTTCTCGCTGTTGAGGGCACTTAAAGGGCCTTCTGAATTAATGTTGTTGTCCCCTAAGTGGGTTTCTAAAATATGATAAGAGATTTTTGGGGGCTTAATGGAATTGTGTCCTAGAGGGGGCGGTAGTTGGAATCGATGTGTTAGAATTAATGGGGTGGACCCTACTGTTAAAAGATCTTTTCCCTATTCTATTGTCATGGTGCTGGGTTATATATAGAGGAATTGGAAAAGGATCAAGAAATTTACCTGATTAGCATCGAATGTTTTAACCTGGGTGTGGGTTCTGTCTTTGATTCCTCTATTATCTTTGACTCATTTTAGCGTTTCGGTAGGATTTTCCTTTGTGGGAAGGTCACTACTTGCCACTTGTCACAAGATATTTTTTTTGATAATGTGGAGGGTTCTTGTGGTGATAAAGAGGTTTTGGTAGCATGGGGGCATTTTTCAGTAATATGACTGAAGGTTTCTATAGAACCTCTACCAATCTAGAGATTGGGTCCTTCGATCGAGTACGACTGCTGATAGTGAATATGTAAATTATAAAAACAACAATAACAACAATCAACAGATAATTATAATGCACACACAATGTTTATGTGAAAATCATCTTACTTAAGGAAGAAAAAACTACGACCTACCTCATAGGATTTTTTACCAACGCCAATCCACTAAAACAAACGTAATGGTTTGATTACAGACTCACTCTCATAATCCTATGGTTAACCCCTTAACCCCACTCTTTTGAACTAAGGACAACACTGAGCCACCACCATAGTACTCCTACTACAGCCTATAGTCAACTACACTTAGTTGACACAACTTGGCTAACTCTAGCCCTTTTTATCAACTGCTAGTTGATCTATTTTTCTAACACTAGCCCAACAACTCAACTAATTCTAGTTAATCTACTCCTTACAAGAAAAGAGTTCAATACAAATGATACCCTACATAAATTTTATGAATAAAGAGTGTTTATAATTTAGCACAAAATACAAGAATCAACAATAAAAAACTAAGAACAATTATTCATTGGCTGAGAACAGGTCTCTTGTTGAAGGAGCTTTGAGCTGAAGAACAATGACACAATCGTCCATAGCTTGTACAAAGTATGCATTCTCCTTCTAAGATAATCTTTTGCTTGTGACTTCCAATGATGACTTTTATTTTCACAGGGTGTTCCGGTGGGACTTTGATGTAGATTATTGCATAGCATCCCTTAGTATAATCGATGTGCAAATATTTATTTTGAGTAATAAACCCAATGTTGTACCAAGTTTCTCCAAAATATGCTTATCGTAAAAAAAAATTTTGTAACTAAGGAAGGCGGATTCAAATCACAGTGTGTATGAACGTAGTTTTCTAAGGGACAAAATAGGGTTCCCATTGCCTGACGGAGAGAGTTCCTAGCTATAAACCAAGGCACATGTTGTAGTGCTTTTTGCATTTTTTTACTAGGTTTAATTTGACTATGTAAAAATCACATTTAAGATCAACTAGAGTAAGTGGCTCTGACGGTTTTCATAGTTCCATGAGTTTTATTTGTAATAACTATGTGACAATTTCCTTCCAAAGAGTTTGATGATGACGGAATGGTGTTATGGTCTATAAATTCTTTGGCTCTTTTTCCCTATTATGACGATAGAAAAGGTCGAGACTTGATTGTTTATCAATATCACTTCTTTAAATGGTGTGACACTCTAAGGGAAATTTTCTTCTATCATAGTGGAATTATCGGGGGTTCTGATGGTTAGATAAATTTGGGGGTGTGATATATCTTTCAGGCTACTTGGTTTGGGTCAGACTCTTGGAGGGGTCATTCTTTTAGAGAAAGATTTTTTAAAATCAATTCAATTGGCATTTGAATATGCTTGTTCTTAGATATTTCTGCTTCACTCACTTCTAAATCATGTGTTTTGTTCTCCTTTTTGGTAAGGACAATTAATTCATGCCTAAACTCATTTTTTAAATTTTCACCCTCCAAAAATATAAAGCTCTCTCACATATTTCATTAAGCTTCCTTTTATAATAAATATTTAAAATTATTCCAGTAAATTAGAAGAAGTCATTGTAAAAGCAGAAAGATAATGCAAGAAATAGAAATCAATTAAATCAAATTGTCTATATCTCTATCTCTATCTCTATCTCTATCTCTATCTATAATCTATATCTATAATTTATATCTATCTATAATCTATATCTATAATCTATAAAATATTAAAAGTTTGAAGATCCTTGAAAAAGTGATTCGGACATTTTGTTCTTCATTATAACACTCTGCAGTAGATAAAATACTTTTTTCACCTTTTTCGTCCAATTAATTTTCTTTTAAAAAAAAACTATTTCAGCTTCACACTTTTTGTCCTTCATTAAAACACTCTACATTAGACAAAATAGTCTTTTCAAAAAAAATTATTTCAGCTTAAAATATTTTTGGGATCCATGACTTTTCATGTGTACGTGACTTTGCCCAAAATTTTGGGTGGTTTTCAAAAATATTAATGTGTCCTTTTTAATTTATAAATCCCCTACTTCTATTAAAACACTTATTATTTTATATTTTCTTAATTGACTTTTTGATTGTATTAATTTGTATTTATTGTGGTGTTTGCAGAGCTACAATTTGAAAATACATGTGATATTGTTTAGATTTTTTCTTCATATTTTTTGATTGTATTAGTTTTTACGTAATATTTTGCAGGCTGCAATTTGAGAATTCATATGATATCATTGGAGTCTTTTCAAAGTTGGCCAATGCCTACGCTTGGTTGCAATTGAGGTTTCTGAAAATGCCACATTTCATTATTGGATTATTCTTTGCATGTACTTTATCAATATTAAAAAAAATCATGATTTTATTTATATATGGGTGTTATAGCTCAACTCTTATATTGTTGATTGTTATTGCTTCTTTCTCTAAACAGGGATACGATGGCTCGGATTACTGTCCGAAACAATTATCAAAACGTCAACACTTGCTACAAAAAATATTAAAACTAGAATTAGAAACCTTGCCTACCATAAGAAATATCATTATATCAGTGCACAAAAAGTTTCATTTATTAAGTAGCTTAAATTTGTCTATTCTCCGAGACGTGTGTTTAATGTTGTCCTTTCGAACTTTTAATTGGATTAAATATAATAGAGAAAAGACATTACTGCCCCCTTGAACTATAACGAAAGTTGTTGAGACACACCCTAATTTAAACGAGATCCTATTCCCCCCTCCCTCGACTATTTTAAAGTGTAATAAATACACCATTTAGCACTAATGTGACACAGAGTGTGTTCACTCTCTTGAAAACAAGTGAGGGACGAAAAATAAAATAAAAATCTGATCAATAATGGACACATATCCCTTTTTAATTGGACATAATCAGTTAGTACACATAACTATAAAGATTATAATTATTTTAATTATTTTTGGAAATTATTTTCCTCCTCATTTTTAAACTTTTATATTTTTTTCTTTTTTATTTCATTAATTTCTTATCTTTTCAATTTTAACAAATTTGAAAAATTATGATTTCTTCAAGAAAACAACAAAAATTTTAAAAAAATTCTTTATTTTAATATTTTTTAATTTGATTTGCTCCAGTTTCTTTTTTGCTCCATGTTAAGTTAGCTTATTTTAAATGCAAAAGCATTGAAATGAGATTTTTGAAATCACATTTAAAGAAAAGGTAAAGAAAACAAACAATAAATAAGTAATAAAAATAATAAGCAGGTAAAAAACTAAAAACATTATGTGCATTTTGAGAAAAATTTAAGTACAGAAAAAAAAGAAGGAAAGTGAAAATAAAAAAAATTGTGTGTATTTGAGAATATTAATATAAGAAAAAAAATAAGATGATAAGAAAAAATTAAAAAATTACATGTATTTCTGAAAATATTAAATATAAGGCAAAGAAAATTAAAAAAAAGTATATGTATTTGAGAAAGTTTTAAATACAAGGCAAAGAAAAAAAATTGTGTGTATTGACTTATTTTAACTATAAGACAAAGAAAATAAGAATAAATAACTTTAAGAACTTTCAAAATTTTTTTTATACACGTGGCAGCGCATATATAACACCACAATTAATTGAATTGAGTTGTGGTGCCTTGTCAGCACTGAAGGACGTGTTTATTACACTTTAAAATTATTCAAATAAAAATAGAATCTCCTTTAAGTCGAGTGTATTTCAACAACTTTCGTTATAGTTCAAGAAAATAATAATATCTTTTCTCAATATAATATTTTACTAATATATTATATAATGTAATATCTATCAAATAGTGGTTGACATTGGTAAAAAAGGATAATAGTAGCTCTAGTAATGCCATTTTACTTTTCTTTAATAGGTTCAGGATTCTTTAGTTTTTTTATTTAGGATTTTACAGTTTGCTTTCTTTGTTTATGTTTTTGTTTGGTTTTAAATTTAGAATCCTTTTATTGCTCAACTAGGGGACACATCCGCGCTTCACGCGGCCGATAAAGAATTATTATTATTAAAGAAATATGGTCATAAGTTTATAATTAAATATTTATTTTTTATAATTTTCAATCATAATATTATGAATTGTTTCTTTATATCATAATATTTTCAAGGTGTTGTTTGCTTCTTTTTTTAATTCTTTTATCTCTCTTAACTGTTGATTTTTATATCTTATTTTGCTATTTATTCTTAAAATAAATATTATATTCCATAAAAGAAGTGAGATAAACTTATTATCTAAAGTGTTATTAAAATAATTTATAATCTTATCATATAACATTAATATTTAAATAATTTATAATCTTATCATATAACATTAATTTCATGAATAACAACTATAAAAATTTCAATGGAAGGTTTATTTTTATAAAATTTGTATAACATCCTTCTTTTCTTCTCCTTTTATAATTTTATTTCTAATATTCAAGTGTTAAGACTGTTATGATTTTTTAAAGTTTCCAAACTGAGATATATTAAATTTAATTGCATTATTTAAATTAATTATTTTTTTTAGTTTTCTCATAATTTTTACACTTTTAAGAACTTATGGTTGTCTAAATATATTTAATTTTATTTATGAGAAGAGATAGATAAAAAATAATATGTATAGTTAGAGGAAACTAAATATGTTCACAAACAAAATTATATTAGGACGCAGTGAAGGCAATGGGGATGATCCTAGTGCCTTTGAGCCTAGATGCTCTTCTCCTTAGGAGTTCCACTTTCTTTCTTTACTTGTATCATTTTTCTATCTTTTTTTATTTATGAAATAAACTTAATGAAAATATTGGTGTAGATTCTTATTTCAAGATCTCAAAAGTATACCTTATTCTTATGTCATAAAATTAGTTGGTGTATAATTTAGTATTATGTATAACTGGTTCGTGCTTCACATCAAACAAATGGTCGAACTAACATGACCGGGTGAGCTCATCCTACATTTGTACATGTGTCTTATGATATGCTATTATCCCTAACAGATCTGTCAACTGTATAGCCGTCAAGGGACATATGGCCCATGAACTTGATGGTCAAGCTTGAAAACATATATTGAGAAAGGGAGATAAATAGGTGAAGGGCCAAACAAAGATAGGTGAGTCATAAAATTAAATAAAATAAGAACCTCAAGAAGATGTGAAGTATCTCGCATTCACACAGGATCCAAAGAAAGATGGCACCCTAAGAAGATGTGATATGCCCACCACAATGACGACACAAGCATCAGTAGCTTATTCCATAGCTGATGTTGAATGTGATGTGCCCACCGTGATGAGTTGATGTCGTAATGTATATATCAAACAGAACATACGCTAACACAAGCATCAGTGGCTTATTCCATAGCTGATGTTGGATCTAATATACCGACCATGATGGCCCGAAGGGTAGCCTATAAGTCACATAACACCTACACGGCTCGAACATTAGGGAGACAAGTTTACTGTTGTTTCCCTTCATAACAAAAGTGTGCAGGAACTTTTCTGTCTCAGAGCTGCATCTATCAAGAGCCCTTGCTAAAAGTGTCCGACTATCTATGAATGACCATGATCAGAGTGCTAATAGAGGAGAAGGTACAAGAAAAGATTTTGAGAGAAAACACAAGATCAACGACCACAAAATATTGAAGCACTTAGGACAATGATACATATAAAGATTCTAGCACACAGTACAATATAATTTTTTATCCACGTCAAGCACGACTTGCATGAATCAATGAATTAACAGAGGAAAGAAAAAGAGGGAGGGACAGAGCACTGATAATTGCTATACTTAAAACACATGCTCGTTTATAAATACATAAAATAGTATCTTCACTTTCTAAATATTGGAGCATCTGTCCAATATTGAGTTTCTAATTTCCTGTTCTGTCAATAATGATAATTCATAGGCACCCCTAAATAATGTTTTTTTTAAGTTACATAGTCAATGAACTTACGACACTACTGTTCTTTTGTACAAAGTTTATGAAATGGACTTGCTGGTACCGAGTCTTCAAGTAATTTTGATCATAATCATCAAAGCCATCAATCATTTAGTATTACCCTAATTTTAACCATTGTAAAAGATAGACAGAAAAAAGTAAAAGCTTAAAAAAATAATCGATGAGAATGAAAAGAATTATCTAGTTGCCCTCAAGAAGATTTGTTCTTCAGAGCAGCCAATTTCTCTTCTTGCTATTTTTTCAAATACCGTTGTGCAGTGGCAGTTACAATCTTAACGAAAAATTTCAGTAGCATGATTGTAAACACACCGTTCCAAATTGAAACTAATGAGAAATTTCATTTGTTCATCTGACAAAGATTATGAGTTTAAATTAAGATAAACCACCATAAATTAATGAATCAGTAAAATGAAATTTATTCAATTTAGCCTAGGAAATATCACTAACAGAAATCTTTAAGAATATTAAAACAGAATTAGATGAATTATTATCTTTATATTTGATGTTGAAGGAATTTTGGTAGTCATATACTTGTCTTTCATGGAATGGATCTTGGCAATGATTTTGGATAACCTGATTTTAATACCAGGTATGAAACTAAGCATCCAAATCAACTTGGTGTCCACCAAATTAAGAAGTTGATTGTTGCAAACAAAAATTATAAACACAGTCTGCAGAAGATAGTCAAATAACATATCTCTATGAGAATTGTGTCAAATAAATAGGCAAGTCTGAATATGAGTTTTAATTATAGGCTTTTCCAATCAAAGTTGTGAAAAAGAACTTTCAAAATGGGATCCCAAATTATCCACAAATTATGCCATCAAGATCAAATAGAGAATTTGAAACCTATAAAAGACACCTCCATTAGAATAGTTATACTACCTGAGAAGATATATCGGCCTGTTAACTGAAAGCTACTACCATACGCAGCTAAATCCAACACTACATAAAGAGTAAAAAGATTAGCTAGAGAACAATAATTGGAAATATATTATTATGTATGTCTTAGTTCTAATATTTTGTAGATTACTACATTTGTTGGGATCTTTCCAAGTTTTGAATAATCACAATGCCTTCTCGATATCTACACAAAAAATTTTCAAAAAAATACTGCACGACACAATTGTCAAAGTTGCTGGACCAACACAATCATTCTCATTATTATCAGGTCAAAAATATTTTTTGAGATGCATAATTTGATTAGAGAAATGGGTGAGAATGTCTCAAGTGAAGAGTACACAAACAATAGAATATGGCTTCCTAAGGATGTTTATGAGCTTTTTGCTGGAAGTTGGTAAGGAATGTTTTGATGATATTGATAATTTTATAATCTCTTAGTATTGCAAATTTGTTCTATTAAGGCTTTTTTGTTCATTTTATTCCTTTAACATAAATATATATGTGTTTCTTTCTCTACATAAAACAAAAAATTTGGAAAGCCTATGTATCCTAAAAGTTTATAATTTTAGAGATGATCCTGTTAATCATAACAGGATATTAAGAAAATGAAGCTCTTACAGGTACTCGGAATTGAAGGTTGAACTTTTTAATCAGATTTTGGTATCACTCATCTCCCTTACAACTTGCAGTTTCTTAATTAGTCATCGTATCCTTTACATTTATTGTCCGAGAGTTTTGAACCATCATAGCTCGTTGTGCTTCATTTAACAAATAATCAGCAACTTGCTGAACTTTGGAAAACATCAAAGGTATACTTGTGATCTCCCTCTCTTTCTCTGCAACATAACAAAATGTCAGTATTTTTTCCTTGGTCAGTCCACGTCAATTAATCGCTCAATGAATTTTCTATATGCATATTCACATCAATTTGTCTGGTCATCATTTACTTGAAAACTGATAAGTTAAAACTTATGGATTCAATGTGCAAAACTCATCCAAAATGTAACATGTGTTCTCTCTTCTCTCCAACAGCTCATACGTCATCTATTTTTCCCTAAAAGTATGCCAAATATGGTGAGATTCATGATTTAAACTACATTGAAAACTGATGCATGTTCTTTTTTGGGTTAAATAAATGGTGATCCAAAGATGAAAAGAAATTTATTTGTGGGTGCAAACAAAACAAATAAATCTAGTATGCAATACACAAAAGGACTTAAACATGCTAATACTTATTTCTGTAATTCATCTTCGCTACATATTGGAATTTATGTATTATGTACATTTAGAAGTGAAGAAAGATTTTAAGTATATTTCATCTATGTGGTAATTTCTTTGAATAGTTATAAAAAGCAAATGTTGGAACATAGTTATAATCTACCTGTTGTTATTATGAGTCAATAAAATACTTGATCAATGTTCTATTGATATTTCAGAGAAACATTGTGGTTTGTATTCCTTGTTTATATGGAAATAGAATTTGACCAGCTTGAAGCATTTGGATGTCAGCGGCAGCGTAGAGTTAACAAAAACTCCTAATTTTGATCATATGCCAAACTCGGAGACACTTATTTTAAGCTCGTGTGAGAATTTGCAAGAGGTCCATTCCCCTCTTAGACACTGCAGAAATCTTATTTTGTTAGATTTAACGTGTTGTTCCAAACTAAAGAGGAGCATTTACTCACCTTATACATGATATTAGAGAATCAAAACAATTTAGCATCAAAAGGACTCTTGAACCTTCATTGAATTTACAAATACAAAATTAACCTTCAAAGATTCTAGTAGCACTATTTGTCAGACAAAATAGGGAGATGGTTCTTATTTTCAGCAACAACACTTAAGTCACTAACAACAATATTCCAGTGTAGTTCCACAAAGTGTAGTATGTGGAGGGTAGAGTGTACACAAATCTTACCTTTTCTAGCTCGGATGTAGAAAGGTTGTTTCCGACAGACCTTCTATTCAAGTAGACAGTCCAAAGCAATCTCAATAAAGAAAGTAATAGCAGTACAGAAATAACAAACTAACAACAATAGCAGACAATTAGTAACAGAACGGATCGAACAACAAAATCCACAGATTCAACATAACTGTTCTTTATCTACTTTCAATAAATTAAATTACAGCTCAATCAAAACAATAGCAATCGAATAATCTCATTATTTTTCCATCAAAGAAAAAGGACAAATATGACTCACATAATGATTGTACAACACTACAACTTTCTCAGTTTCTTCGATAGTGCTCATCGTCACAAACCCGAATTCACGACTCTTATCAGTCTCCCTATTGTCAATAACCTACAAAAAAACAAAATTTAGTTCCACAAATAATAAATCTCTAATTTTTCAATCTTTTTAAAAAAAACTCAAACTTGAGCCATTATTACCTCAGCAATCTCAACAACACCAGCCTGTTGGAACATCATTCACTATCTACATCATAAGGTAAATTCCCAACGAACAATTTTGCATCCTCAGGAGGTTCTTGATACTCCTCTACTTCTACTATCGTAACATGTGTAACATTTTTTTTTGAAGGGAAAAGAGTGGCTTACTATTAAAAGCGTTTAAGAATTCTTTTGAGATAGACATATTGAACACTCAAAAGTTACGGTAAAATCTAATATCAGAACATTGAAAGTAGGGAAATTTCAACAAAAACTTCAGAAAGTATGACCCTCATCAGCAGCAGCTTCAAAAGTTTCACCAGCCACAAGTTCTGGTACCTCATCATCATCTTCCTGTGCTGCAATAGCACCTGCAGCTGCATCTGTACCTGCAACAGCACCAGATGCCTGCTTCTGGAACTGTTCAGCCAATTTCTTCAAGTTCTCCAAATTATCAGGACCCAACTGGTGAATAATCTGATAAAGAATATCTTGTAATTTCTTTGTTTGGGGGTACCACTAACAACCCATGTATTTGCAGCAATTGATGCTTGAACTTTGGGGTTAATGAATTGGATAACAACATCCTCCTTGAAAATGTTGACTTCTTCAATAACAGGAATGACATTGACACCTATTCTTTTCAAGGTGCTTTATAGTCTTTTGTCATCTCTTGTAGTTGTCTTGTGTAGTTGTAGAGAAGGGGAAATGAAAAGACAGAAAGAAGGGTTTAAACATGTGTAACAGTCAATTTTTATTGGGATTGTTTCTCTAATAAATGTATGTATTATCTTCATTTTTCATCAACAAAATGAGTATATATATATATATATATATATATATATATATAAATGTATGTATATATAGATTAGTCTTACTTTGTCTTTGTCTAAGGAATTTTTATTTAAGGTGAGATTAATCATATTATTCTGAAATTTTGATTATTCCATGATTTATTGTAGATAACAATTAGTTAAAATATCTTTTAACAATTAATGATAAATTCTCTCAATAAAAAATTTCTCATATTTCTCTTTCAGGTAAAAAGTTTTGATACTAAATTCTCCCTTTTGATAATTTCTTGTGTGTTTTTTAATCAATTTTTTAATAGGTATCTTACTATCAAATGAAACAGACAAAAAATATTAAAGATTTTCGAAAAACTTTTGATCATAGTGGAAAAAAGAACAACTCGTTTTACCAATCAAATGGTGTTGAAGACCTTAGCTATGTAAGTTTTACATTCATAACCATTAATTATGAAAATAGCCTAACTATTGCATCATTTCATAAATAACATCTTTTTTTTCACTTTTGTCATTTACATAAAAATTCGTATCATAATTAATCTTCTTTCTCTCTAATAATTTTCGTTAATTAAAAAATTTATTTCCATCAATGCACTTCTATTACATTAACTTTTCTTTCTCTCTCTCTATCTCACACATATTTTTCTATACTTTTTCTTCAATATCTTTTATGCTGTCAGTTCTTAAAAATCATTTTAAATACATTTCAAGTATATTATACTATAATTTTGCTTATATATTTTCTAGTTTAGATGTACAATCCCCGCGAGTATACCTCACTTTAATAAGTTTAATTTTATAAAATAAGTTGGATATGAAAAACATGGTTGTTATCACATAATTATTAACAATTTGATTTTTGATGCTAATGGTAATAAAAATAAGCGAGAAAATCTTGGTTTAGTTATCTAACAAACCTTCTACCCTAATATGAGTCTTTCATAATCTCCCATCAAAGTTCATGTTTTTGATAAGCTGAAATTCTGTGATATCGTTCCATACAATATAATCAATCTAACCCCATGCATTCTATAGGACGTATAATATATATAAAATCTTTAAAACTCTCAACTAAAAGAAATAAAGAAAGACAAAGACGGTGATCATAATGAATGAAAGAAGACGACTTGAATTAAAATCAAGACAATAATAAATTATAGAAGTGGTAGAAGAAGACGAAGAAAAGTAGAAGAAACGTTCATTAAAGCTTGATTCAAAATATTAAATACAACTGTAGAAATTATTTTTTTATAAGGTAAAATTTTGATCGATTTTTATTCCTTCTTGGGGAGCAGTCCTTTCTTAGACTCTACGTGCACACGGGGGACTGCCTCTTTTAGGCAACAAGTTCTGTTGTGGTGGCTATACGAGATTGGTACATTAAGCAAGTACAGAGTTACCTTATTTTGAATTCCAATAAATGATAAAAAAAACTAAAATTGTTCCAGAAATAAATAAAAACTTCATTAGGAATGAATGTTATGTGACTAAAACTGCGACCGACATAATGCTTTTAGACTCCTAATAAAGGCTATGACATTATAAAAAATTATGATTCATAAATCCAAAAGAATTTAACCTTCTATATATCTTAATGTGTGACCTCCATATACCCTCATATCTAATGTACCTATATAAAAAAAGAAACACAAAGTTGCGAAAACAAATATACCACAAACATACAACAATATTAGTACTGTGCATAAAAGTTACGACATTATGAAAAACTTAATTCATAAATTATAAAGAGTTTAACGATTTATTTTAATTTGTGACCTCTATACCCCATCTAATGCACCCGCATGTATAAAAAAAAATCACAAATCCTACCTCAAATATCATGAAACTATTGGATATGTAACAAACAAAGAAACAAATAATAATGCTTCATAATTCTCTTTTTGAAAACTAACCAGGTGAAGCTATTGATACTGTAAAAGACAAGATAATAAAATTAATTAAATATACATGAATAATATAGAAGCTAAGAAAGATGTAACAAAAATATGAAGAGGAGGAAGAAGCACTAAGAAAAAAACAATGAGTTTTTTTTTAAATAGTAACATGTGCACAATGTATCTGGGGGCTTTGGGTTGTAGGTGACAAAAGAGTTTTAAAATGAGGTGTATGTGACACAAGTCTTAATAATTGAGTGGAGGTGACAATACTTTATTATGGATTAAGAAAGTTGGATAAGTTTGAGAATAGCCCAAAAGTTTTTAAATTTACACTTTGATCCAAATATTTACCTAATATAACGAAAGATTGAGGGGGGAAAAGACGTCTTTCTCTCTCTTCTCATCCATTGTTGTTTCCCTCTCTTAGCGTTTTTTGTTGTTCATTGTTGCTATAGCTTTATTCATCATCTTCTGCTTCATTATTCTCATTTTCTACTTCATTATCATCTTCATCTTCTTCTTGTTGACCATTGTTGTTGTTGTTACCGCTACTGTTTCTATTTGACCAATTTCTTAGGTCAAATTTTATTTCGTACATCACTTTTCACTTTGGCATTACTTCATAGGAAACTTTAGTAAGTCAAATTATGATTTTTAGTTGAATTTGTCATTTGGGTAACTGCTATTGTGATGTTTTTTCAACAATAGATAGCACACAAACTTGAATGCAACATAAGAGCCATCTGTTTAAACAGATCCGTTTCAACAGATGACTCATATGTTGAATTCATGTTTATGGTTCTATAGTGTCATACTATGAATCGAACAAATGGGTCATCTGTTGCAACATATGACCCATCTGTTGCAACAGATTAGTTATCTGGTGCAATATGATAAATATCTGTTGCAACAGATTAGTAACCTATTGCAACAGAACCTGAACTCGATTCCAACACGTGTTGTCTGTTACAATAGGGTAAATATCTGTTGCAACAGATTATTAACCTGTTGCAACAGAACCTGAACTCGATTCCAACAGATGATAAATATCTATTGCAACATATTAGTAACTTATTGCGATAGAACCTGACCTTGATTCCAATAGATCATCGTATGTTGCAACAGGTAAGTCATCTATCGCAATAGGTTAATTATCTGTTGCAACATGTCACTCATCTATTAGAATCAGCTTTAAAGGTGCCTCAGTACTGTAACATCTATCCCAACAGGTGCTTCAACTATTACAATAGTCTGTTGCAACATATGATTCACCTGTTACAATAAATGACTCGTCTATTGAAATCAGCTTCAGGAGCGTAACATGAATCCCAATAGACAAGTAATCTGTTGCGGTTGATTAAACATCTGTTGGTATTCATTTACGGCACTACGAAATTACTATTAACTTTTTTTAACAAATGACTTTATTTAGGTACCACTAAAGGAGGGATCAATAACAATAGGGGTGGATTGTCATGGCCAATGGATTGAGAAGAGCAATTGATATGTATGGCATTGGAAGGAGGATAAAATGCTAGAGATGATAGCTATGACAGTCTAAAGTGATGTTTCGTATGATGATTTTATGAAATTAATCATCAGCTATTGTGGAATGAATTGTCAACCGAAAGAACTCGTCATCAACTACATGCACAACTTCTTTGAAAATCAGAGGGTGCTGCCTTTCAAGATAACCGATCAGGTTTGGTTGCATGCTTATCTTAGTGATTCATTCAGGTCAGTGTTAAGGGTGTACGTGGTTGAAAAGATGAGAGAAAATGAGAACCAAAATGTAGAGAAGAACAACAACAAGACATCTTTGATGATAGGTTAGATGATTTAGACATGAATATTTCAGATGATGATCAAACACCTACGCCCGTTGATGCGACCAATATGGTAGACAGTTCTTTTTGATTGACACAGCCTGACAATCTTCAAGATGATGGGAATGGCTTTTTCAAAGGAATGTCATTCAAGGACAAGAATGAACTATCTACCACTTTGTTTATTTCTTGCTTGAAAAAAGTTTTCAGAATAAAGAAGATGATTAATTCGAGCAGTGTCTTTATCTACAAATGTGCTAATCTGAACTGCAAGTGGTGGTTGAGAGCGGTAAAGTACGTAAGTTCTGATAGATTCGTCATTTATAAACATGAAAAGCATCACACATGTGGTTCGTAGCATATCTCGGGACAAAATTCTCACGCTATGATAGAGGTCCTCAGTGAATATTTCAAGAGTTGTTTCCCCGATGGCAAAGACCCGTCTACAAGGGTTATAGCTAATTAACTCCTTATGAAATTGGGTGTCCTGGTCAGTTATTGGAAGATATATACGGCCATAGGGGTTTCCAAGGACTTGGTTAGGGGAACACACGAGCATGGGTATGCAGCCCAGGATGCCTACCATTACATGATTGAGTCCACAAATCCCGAAAGTAAGAAGGCATTGGATATTGATGAAAATGGAAGGTTCAAGTACTTTTTTGTATCCTATGGTGCTTGGATTCAAGGTTTTTGACATTTAAGAAAAGATATAGCCATCGACGGTACCTTCTTGAGGAGCAGGTATAATTGAGTTCTACTAGTAGCAGTGGTGCAGGATGTGGTGGATCACATCTTTCCTATCGCTTTTTGTGTAGTGGATAACGAATGTGATGCCTCTTATGGATTTTTTTTAAACAACTGCGAAACTGCATTGAAGATACCGAAGAGTTGTGTTTTGTTTTGGATAGGCATCCAAGTATTCCAAAGATGGGTTCAATTTTCTTCACTTCAGCTTACTTTGGTTGTTACATCAGGCACCTTGGAGAGAACATTCAAACCAACTATCATAACGAAAGGGTCGTGACCCTTTCTTATAGATCAGCTAAAACATATAGTAGAGAGAAGTTTTTAGACCATTTCAATCAATTAATGGATGTGAATCCCAAGGTAGAGGAACTTTCATGCGTGTCAGTTTCGAGAGATGGAACAGAGCATTCTTTCCTACAGATAGGTACATTCTTATGAATTTAATATCTTGTTTGAGTTACAAGTTTAGTATGATGTCATACTAAGTGATTCTTTTGTATATGTACAATATTATGACATCAAACATAGCTGAATCGCTAAATTCATTGTTTGGTGATGAAAGAGAATTTTTCATCAAGGCTCTATTTGAAAAAATAAACAAGAAGTATGGCTAATTTTTTTAACGAAAGGCTTATGCAGTTCAAGGGCCCAAGAAGAACCCTATTTGTTCTAGAAATCAATAAAATAATTTCAACGAACATCAGTTTGGGGAATAGGTTATTATCTTATAAAATAGCAGATTACAAATTCAGTATAACCGGTCATGGTAATATTGCCACGGTCGATCTTCAAATAAGATCTTGTACGTGCAGAGTTTTTGACTTGGACAAAATACCCTGTCCATATGCTATGGCAGTGCTTCGAGCTCATTACTGTCTAAAATATGGACCTAAAGTTTACAATTACTCCTCTCAATATTATTCGGTGGAAAATATAAAATGGCATATAGTGGGCATATTACTCCGACGCCTCCCGAAGAATGTTGGGTTATTTCTGCAAAGCTTTTGGAGAGATTAATACCTCCTCCATATATTGATCCAAACACTATCAAACTGGGAAGAAAGCCCTATAAGAGGAGGCATGAAGTCGGAGAATCATTTTCATTAAGAAGAAACAAGTGCTCCATATGTAAGCGCACTGTAACGCCCCAAATCTGGTACCCGAAATACCACACGGTGCTCATGACCCCAAAGGACCACAAGATAACCCATGACTGATATCTATAACTGAGCACTGCATAACATATTGTATAAATACAGAATAAAAGGCTGAAAGGCCATAAGGTTCAAAAATCTAATAAAATATAACATTTGAAAAATATGGTATACCAATATCAAAATGACTGAAATAACTGTCTGAACATGCTATAATCTGGAAGCCTCTAAAACTGACTGAATAAGGAGTTGATGGGACATGTCCCAACTAACTCCAACTACTGAAATAAACTAAGTACTGAAAGAATTAAATAATCAAATAATAACATCCTCGAATGATAAGGACTCACTGCTAGTCTATCTGCTGAACGTCTGATATACTAAGAGTGCTCTGGATCTCATGCTTCTGAACCTATGGTATAAAATATCATAGCATAAATGCGTCAGTACGATGGAATGTACTGGTATGCAAGTGAGGTAGGCTGAATGCAAGGGGCTTATATGCATGAACAATACTAACTGACTGAATAATATGAACGTGAGAATGCATGCATAAATACATGAACTGTAACTGAGATCATGACATCACTAAATATGAATACTGATAATATACGTTTTCATATAACTGATATACTATTATCTGAATGAGTGTGTCTGACAGTCCTATTTTTGATGAAACTAGTTGAGTTCCGTACTAAGCTGGGTGACTGTTTCTGACAGTCCTAAATTTTGGAGAACTATCTAAGTTCTATTACTGAGACTGATACTGAGACTGTAACTGTAGAAAGTAGTTATCTAACTGACATACCCCAAATAAGATAATATACTTGAGTTAGGGTCCAATTTGTAACCCCAATTGGAAGGGTGTCAATACCGCACCACTGGTAAGGACAAGTTGTGAGTAATCCCTCATCTAATAGGTACTCTAACGAGAATGGTGGGACCCTCATATAACAGGTTAACCCACCTCATCTACCCTCATCTAGTAGGTTTAATGTCTCAACCTATGTTAGCTACGTAGTTCTATAGCACAAGGATTGCTTCTAAGAATCACACCCTCTAATAACAGGTGAGTTTCCATCCTTGGGCTCATTCAGTGCTGAATCCTACTCCCATCTGAATAGACACTGGACATGATTAACTGAACTGAACTGGAATGCATTTATTGAGTTTCGTTAACTGACGGAATATTACTGAGATCTGATAACTAACTGAGATTACTGAGTTTTCCTGAGTCATGTGACTAACTGAATTATACTGAGTTCTGAAACTGACAGAGAATACTACCGATCATAGCATAATTGAGATTATCATAAAACTGACACTGGCTCTAGGCACACAACTAAATTGTCGGGTACAAGTACCCCCAGGACTCGATAGCTTGAAACTGACAAGACATGACACTTCTTGACACATGACCATAGTCAACAATTCATAGTACAATCATTGGGGATTTTCATGAAGTATTCGCATGCTATAAGCTTACACATGAATAGGAATGAATGTAAACATATCATAATTTCATAAGACTAATCTCATGAGCATTACGTCAATCCATTACAAAGCATAACAATAATATGGGATTCATATCAAACATAAGGGAGAAACATGGATTTATCAATTTTGGTCATTAATGAGTCATAAGGCATAATTCCTATTCTCTTAGGCATTTTATCAAACACCTTGCATGCATATCCTTAGTCTTAGGCATGAATATTGAAATAATACTTCATGTCAATATTTTACACTTCCAATGCAAGAATTTCAACCACATACTAACATATTTTCATGATAGTCATTAAAGACTTCAACTTGGAAATCAAACAACAACACAAACATGGATAAATTCAATTCATACCATAAAATCCAAAGTTTATATTTCAAATAGGGTTTCTTGAGCTTCATGGGTGAAAGGCACCCATGAATCAACACTTGACATACCTGGATGAATGATTTCTTAAAGATTGGTGGAGGAAAGCTTTAATTCTTGCCTTGGGATTAGACACCTAGGATTTTTTATTCTTGGGGATTGATCTTTGAGAGAAACTCTAATTTGGTGTTGTGGATGAATAATGAAGTTATGATCTCTGGTATGGTATAATTAGGGGTCAAAATGGGTGGAAAAAGACCCAAATCCCTTTTAAAAATGGCTTAAAATCGCTGATAAAAAGTGGTGATGGTTTGGGCGATGGTCCGTAGGTACTAACCGTCTTACTTGGCCAGAACCTGAACTTCCTGCCTCATCTGCGATGGTTTGGGCGACGTTCCATTGCTAGCTCAACGGTCCGTCGGTCCTGACCGTCGTACTTGACTAGAACCTAAACTTCCTACCTCGTCTGCAATGTTTTGGGTGATGGTCCGTCGCTAGCTCGACGATCCGTCGGTCCTGACCATCGCACTTATCCAGAAGATGGGTTCACTGCCTTAGTTGTGATGGCTTAGGCGATGGTCCATCGCTAGATCGACAGTCCATCGGCCTATCTTTCGCTTTTGGGTAGTTCCGACAGTTCTCTATAAAACATCCATAACTTTTTACTCCGATACCAGATTTGGACTAAATTCGTATCATTGGAAATTCTGTTTGATTTAAACATTAATCATTTAGGAAGTTATCACTAACTCTTCTGGAGACTATATTTGACTTAAAAAAAGTTTGGGGTATTACAATATCTCCCCCTTGGGAACATTCGTCCTCAAATGGGACTGACTAGATTGGGAAAACTGATAGACTGATCTTACTTAAGGGACGTGAACATTGAACATGTCAATATGACTGGAACTTTTGATATACTAAAATTTCATACTGAATATGCATGTCTGATGCATGGATATGTGATGAATAGTCTTCATGAATGCATGAATGAAATTACTGAAAAGTTAAGTTTCTCATGATGAGAATATATATCTGATGCATGAATACGTGATTGACATGATACATGAACATATGACTGGATTTGCAAGGGTATTTGATACCAAGTTTATAACTACAATTTGAACATGAAACTGAATAAGGTTAAGGAAAGTTATTACCTTGGGCTAAGTCTAAATTTGCGGAGAAGAGGTGAGGATACTTGGTCCGCATGTCTGCTTCTGCTTCCTAAGTAGCTCTCTCAATGGATTTGTTCCGCCAAAAAACTTTGACTAGAGGGACTTCTTTGTTCCTCAGTCTGCGAGTCTGGTAGTCAAGAATTTCGACTGGGATCTCTTCGAAAGAAAGGTTGTTCTGAATGTCTAAGCCCTCTACCGGGACTACAACGGCTGGATCACCTATGCACTTCTTTAGCAAGGAGACATGGAACACTGTTGAACTGAGACTAGATCTGAAGGCAATTCAAGCTCATAAGCTACCTTGCCAAAATGACTGAGAATTTTGAAGGGATCGACATATCGGGGACTGAGCTTTCCCTTCTTGCCGAACTGCTTCACTCCCTTTACAGGAGAGATTTTCAAGTACACATAATCACCAATCTTGAACTTGAGATCCTTTCTGCGCACATCTACATACAATTTATATTGGCTTTGAGCTATCTTGAGTCGTTCTCTAATCAACTGAACTTTCTCTAAGGTGTCGAAGACCAAGTTAGGCCCTACTACTGTGGCCTCACTCACTTTAAACCAACCGATTGGAGATCTGCACCTCCTACTATAGAGAGCTTCAAATGGAGCCATCTGAATATTGGAATGATAGTTTTTGTTGTATGCAAACTCAATCAAAGGCAAGTGGTCATCCCAACTCCCCTTGAAATCAATTGCACACTCCCTTAGCATATCTTCCAAGGTCTGAATGGTCCTTTCGGCTTGACCATCTGTCTGAGGATGAAAGGTTGTACTGAGGTGAACTTGGGTACCAAGACCCTTTTGGAATGCTTTCCAGAACTGAAAGGTGAACTGGGTACCTCTATCTAAAACAATAGACAACGGAACACCGTGCAATCTGACCAACTCTTTGATATAGAGTTTGGTGTAATCCTCGACTAAATAGAAGGCATGGACTGGATGGAAATGAGCTTATTTGGTCATCCTATCTACAATTATCCAAACTGAATCATGCTGACGACGAGTACGAGGCAAACCCATCACAAAGTCCTTCTTTACTTCTTCCCACTTCTAAGTAGGAATACTGAATTCCTACATGGACCCACTAGGCTTCTGATGCTCTATCTTAACCTGCTGACATATAGAGAACTTATCCACAAACTCTGCAATATCTCTCTTTATCTGACTCCACCAATAAATCTCTTACAAATTGCGGTACATCTTAGTGGCCCCTAGATGAATCGAGTAGCGCGCACTATGTGCTTTTGCAAGAATTTATTGCCTTAAGTCATCTATACCTGGAACACACAGACGACCCTGATAATGGAGAACACCATCTCCCACTTGGGAGAAAACCTCTACCTTCTGATCTCTGATCGACTTTTTCAACTTAACAAGACCGGGATCTCTATCGTGCTTTTCTTTCACCTCGAATACTAAAGATGATTCTGAACTGTTCAAAACCCATATACTACCTTCTGCTGAATCGACTAAGTGGTCACCTAGTTGGGCAAGCTGATGGACTTCTTGAGCTAACTTCTTCTTACTATCCTTAACATGAGCAACACTACCCATAGATAGTATACTCAGAGCGTCGTCCACTACATTGGCCATGCCCGAATGATAAAGGAAACTCATGTTATTATCTTTCAGAAGATCTAACCACCTTCTCTGACGGAGATTAAGATCTTTCTAAGAGAATACGTACTGAATGCTTTTATGATCTGTGAACACATCTACATAAACACTGTACAAGTAATGCCTCCAAATCTTTAAGGCAAAAACTACGGCTGCTAACTCAAGATCATGAGTCGGATAATTCTTCTCATGGGGTTCAAGCTGTCTGGAGGCGTAGTCTATGACCTTACCATGATGAATGAGGACACAACCCAAACCCAGTTTAGATGCATCATAGTATACCACGAACCCATCTGAACCATCTGGAAGAGCTAAAACTGGGGCTGAGGTGAGTCGATTCTTTAACTCCTGAAAACTCTTCTCGCAAGGATCTGACCTCTGAAACTGGACTTTTTTCTGAGTTAATCTGGACATAGGGGATGCAATAGAAAAAAATCCCTCAACAAACCATCTGTAATAGCCAGCCAATGGAGAGACAGAGCGAGGCCAGTTTCTTACTACTTTGGTGTTTTAAGGATCAACTCTAATTCCATCACCGGAAACGATATGACCAAGGAATTCTACTAACCTTAGCCAAAATTCGCACTGACTAAATTTGGCAAACAACTGATGATTTTTGAGAGTCTGCAACACTATTTTGAGATGGTTTGCATGATCACGCTTACTGCGGGAATAGACAAGAATATCATTTATAAAGACTATGACGAACAAATCCAAGTACTGCTTGAACACACGGTTCATCAAGTCCATGAAAAATGCTGGGGCATTGTTAAGACCAAAGGATATGACTAACCATTTGAAGTGACAATACCGAGTTTGGAAAGTTGTTTTCGGGATATCATATTCTCTAACCCTGAGCTGATAATAGCCTGATCTGAGGTCTATCTTAGAAAAATAGCTGGCACCCTAAAGTTGATCGAACAAGTCATCAATTCTAGGAAGTGGATACTTGTTCTTGACAGTGACTTTATTGAGCTGACAGTAGTTTATACACATTCTGAGAGAACTATCTTTCTTGCGCATAAATAAGACTGGTGCGCCCCACAGAGACACACTGGTTCTGACGAATCCCTTATCTAGGAGATCCTTCAACTGTTCTTTCAACTCTTCAAGTTTTGCTGGTGCCATTCTGTATGGAAAAATAGATATAGGCTGAGTATCTGGAAGGAGATCAATGCCGAAGTCATTTCCCTTTCGGGAGTAATTCCTGGAAGATCTTTGGGAAAGACATTTAAATATTCATACATTACTGGGACTGATTCGAGACTGGGAGTTTCGGAACTAGAGTCCTTAACTCTAACAAAATAATAGACACATCCCTTAGATGTCATTTTCTATGCCCGAAGGTAGGAAACAAGTTGACCTCTGAAAACTAAAGTATTACCCTTCCACTCTAGGATGGGTTCATTCAGAAACTGAAATTGGACAACTCTATTTCTGCAGTCGACTGTGGCATAGCAGGAATGAAGCCAATCCATGTCGAGAATGATATTGAAATCAGTCATCTCTAATTTGACTAAGTCTGCTGAAGTGACTTTTTGAGATACCATAACCGGACAGTTTCTGTATACCCATCGGGCCATGATAGTTTTACCCACTGGGGTAGATACTGAGAAGAGCTATGCTAGAATTTCGGGACTGACTCCAAAATCAACTGCTATATAGGGAGTAACAAAAGACAAAGAAGCTCCTGGATCTACAAGGCGTAAACATGTACATAAAAGATATGTAACGTACCTGTAACCATATCAGGAGAATTTTCTTGATCCTTTTGGGACTGAAGAGCATAGAGTCTATTTGGGCGTTACCCACTGGTAGCACTGGAAGAGGCATCCTGCTGATTCGGGCGATCGGACTGAGCTGGAGGGTGATTACAATGACCCTGAGGACCTGGTTGGGGACAATCTCTGACTCTGTATCCTGGCTTGCTACATCCTAAGAAAACATCACTGCTAGCTCTGCAAGTACCCTGATGGTGCTTGCCACATGTCTGACAAAGAGGATAGGTTCGGGCACTGCTAATACTGCCCTGAGACTTAGAGCCTAGCGCCCTATCCCTGTTGTCGTCTTTAAATTTTGGCACTAGAGCATTACAGATGACTTTATGCAGAACTGAGAACGACTTCCACCCTCTGAATTAGGCTGAGCAAAGTTGAAACTACTTGTCCTTGCTCTCTTATTCTGCTTCTCTCTCATCTTAATCTTCTGTTTTTCTATCTTTTGAGCATGGATCTTAAGCCTAGATATGTCCATCTCACTAATCAACATTGTAGATCTGCACTCATTGACCACACTATCATTCACCCCAGAAACAAACTTACTCATTTTGGACCTGTTATCTGCCACCACATGAGGAGCATATCTATCTAGTTGAGTAAACTTAAGAGAATACTCTTTCACTGCCATACTTCTCTGCCTAAGGTTGATAAATTCTAACACCTTAGCTTTCCTCAGATCTAGGGGAAAGAATCTATCTAGAAAAGCAGTGGCAAACTCCTCCCACTCTATAGTCCCTGCGTCACCATCCCTCTTTGCTTTCCACTATTTAAACTATGTGTGAGCCACATCCTACAACTGATATACAGCGAGCTCAACACTCTCAATGGATGACACTCTCATGATATCTGTAACCTTTTGAACCTGATCAAGGGATTCTTGAGGGTCCTCGTCTGACTTAGACCCAAAAAAAGATGGAGGATTCATTCGGGTGAAGTCCTGAATCCTGGATGCAGCAGTATTGGCCACTGGTTTGGACAGAACAGCAGTTGGCCGTTCATTATGAGAAGCAACTAAGTTAGCAATAGTAGTAAATGCAGCTCTGAACTCTGCATGAGAGACATGTTCTTCAAAGGGATCTACTTAGACGGGCTGAAGGGCTGACTGATTTTTATTTCTTCTCTTTGGAGGCATGCTCTGTAGAAGAAAGGGAGAAACGAATTAGACTGAGAGTTAAACTTGAGCTCATGCTCACTGGCATGACATGAATACTGAAAGAAGGGAAACTGTTCCTAAAACATCTTATAGCCTCTTGTACATAAATGTGGCGTACAATACACCCATGCATAAGACTTTACAGAATGTGGCTTTCAGAATTCCTAGGTCATCATTGAACCTTAAGCTCTGATACCAAGTTTGTAATGCCCCGAATTTGGTACCCGAAATGGCACACGATGCTTATGACCCCGAAGGACCAAGAGTTAACCCATGACTGATATCTATAACTGAGCACTGCATAACATACTATATAAATATGGAATAAAAGGCTGAAAGTCCATAAGGTTCAAAAATATAATAAAACATAACATCTGAAAAATATGGTATATCAATACCAAAATGACTGAAATAACTGTCTGAACTTGCTATAATCTGGAAGCCTCTAAAACTGATTGAATAAAGAGTTGATGGAATATGTCCCTAACTAACTTCTACTACTGAAATAAACTAAGTACTAAAAGAATGAAATAATAAAATAATAACATCCTCGAATGATGAGGACTCACTGCTAGTCTGTCTACTAAACGTCTGATCTACTAAGGGCGCTCTGGATCTCGTGCTTCTGAACCTATGGTATAAAACACCATAGCGCAAATGTATCAGTATGATTGAATATACTGGTATGCAAGTGAGGTAGGCTAAATGAAAGGGGTTTATATGCATGAACAATACTAACTGACTGAATAACATGAACGTGAGAATTTATGCATGAATACTGAACTGTAACTGAGATCATGACATAACTAAATATGAATACTGATAACATATATTTTCGTATAACTGATATAATATTATCTAAATGACTGTGTCTGACAGTCCTATTTTTGATGGAACTAACTGAGTTCCGTACTGAGCTGGGTGACTGTTTCTGACAGTCCTGAATTTTGTAGAACTATCTGAGTTCTATTACTGAGATTGAGACTGAGACTGTAACTGTGGAAAGTAGTCATCTAATTGACATACCTCAAATAAGATAATATAATTAAGGTAGGGTCCAATCTGTTACCCCAATTAGAAGGGTGTCAATACCGTGCCACTGGTAAGGATAAGCTGTGAGTAATCCCTCATCTAACAGGTACTCTAAGGAGAACGGTGGGACCCTCATATAACAGGTTAATCCACCTCATCTACCCTCATTTAATAGGTTTGATGTATCAAACTACGCTAGCTACATAGTTCTGGAGCGCAAGAATTGCTTCTAAGAATCACACCCTCTAATAATAGGTAAGTTTCTATCCTTGGGATCACTCGGTGCTGAATCCTACTCCCATCTAAATAGACACTGAACATGATTAACTGAACTGAACTGGACTGCATTCATTGAGTTCTGTTGACTGACAGAATATTACTAAGATCTGATAAATGACTGAGATTACTGAGTTTTCCTGAGTCATGTGACTAACTAAATTCTACTGAGTTCTGAAATTGACTGAGAATACTACTGATCATGGCATGATTGAGATTATCATGAAATTGACATTGGCTCTAGGCACACAACTAAATTGTCGGGTACAAGTACCCCTAGGACTCTATAGCATGAAACTGACAAGACATGACACTTCTTAACACATGAACATAGTCAACAATTCATAGTACAATCATTGGGGATTTTCATGAAGTATTCGCATACTATAAGCTTACACATGAATAGGAATGCACGTAAACATATCATAATTTCATAATCCTAATCTTATGAGCATTACATCAATCAATTACAAAGCATAATAATAACGTGGGAGTCATATCGAACATAAGGGAGAAACATGGATTCATCAATTTTGGTCACAAATGAGTCATAAGGCATAATTCCTATTCTGTTTGGCATTTTATCAAACACCTTGCATGCATATCTTTAGGCTTAGGCATGAATATTAAAATAATACTTTATGGTAATATTTTACCCTTCCAATGCAAGAATTTCAACCACATACTAACATATTTTCATGATAGTCATTAAAGACTTCAACTTGGAAATCAAACAACAACATAAACATGGATATGATTCAATTCATACCATGGGATCCAAAGTTTATATTTCAAATAGGGTTTCTTGAGCTTCATGGGTGGAAGGAACCCATGAATCAACACTTGACATACCTGGATGGATGATTTCTTGAAGATTGTTGGAGTAAAGCTTGAATTCTTACCTTAGGATTAGACACCTAGGGTTTTTTCTTGGGGATTGATCTTTGAGAGAAACCCTAATTTGGTGTTGTGGATGAATAATGAATTTATGATCTCTGGTATGGTATAATTAGGGGTAAAAATGGGTGGAAAAAGACCCAAATACCCTTTTAAAATGGCTTAAAATCGCTGATCAAAAGTGGCAACGGTTTGGGGGACGGTCCATCGCTAGCTCGGTGGTCCGTCGTTCTTGACCGTCGCACTTTGATAGAACCTAAACTTCTTATCGTGTCTGCGATGGTTTGGGAGATGGTCTGTCGCTAGCTCGACTGTCCGTCGGTCCTGACCATCGTACTTGACCTGAACCTGAACTTCCTAGCTCGTCTACGACGATTTGGGTGATGGTTCATCGCTAGATCGATGGTCCATCGGTCCTGACTGTCACACTTGGCCAGAATATAGGTTCACTGCCTTAGTCGCAATGGCTTGGGTGACTATATTTAGAACACACATGAATTGATAAAAAACGTAAGACACAAAAGTAAAGAAAAGAATCGAAATGTAATACAACATATACTACCTACTGTTAGATTTACACAGGAAAAAAACTTACCTCAACGAGAAAGAAATATGCTCTTTGAAGAGAAGTGGTTGAAGATGTTATACGAAAAGAAAAAATTCAAGAAATAAATAAAGTAGAACAGAATGAAGATTAAAGAGGGACCTATTTATAGAGGATTGACTCTGGATATGTCAAGTCAAAAGGCACGACTGTTCATCCCCATTGTATTAATTATATTCAAACTGCTGGCATTTTGTTTTCTGTGAAAAGTCATAACTTTTTTTTTACATTGATATTTCTCACCTTTTCAAAATAGTTAGAGATATGATAACAATCGTTATTATTGAGCTGTTGCAACAGACTGTCCATCTATCACAACAGATCATCCATCTGTCGTAATAGATCGTCCATCTGTTGCAACAGATGGTCTGTATGTGTAATAGATGGTCTGTCACAACAGATTTACCATCTGTTGCAATATTATTATCTGTTACAACAGAAGGACCATCTGTTGAAGGAGATATTTTGATTTCTTCTATCAGTTGCAACAGATAGAGAATTCAATTCATCAACTATTTTACGTGCAAATGAATAAACAACACTGTCTGACTTGTCTTAATGGGGTAGGAAGAATAAGGTGCATGCAGATGAATGGATCCACTTTCATGTATGGGAGTTATGTATTTTTGATCAGGCTACCGTGATAGACACACATAAAGTGCAATGATATTGTGAATGCAGTTTTTTATCAATTAGATACTGATCTTTCAGACAAGATCCTGCATTATACAGTTTAGTTTGATAGGTGCGAGCTGATAAGGAAGAAGGATTCCAAGACGGTGGTGTCGATACCCTATTACAATTTAATGATGGTTTATGCTCATGTTTTGGTGTCAAGTTTAGGTAATGGTTCAAGTTTTTGGCGGCAGTGTAAATATCCAATAGTGATTGGATCAAATTTAATGGTGCAATGGATTCTTGAAAGGCCTCCGAAGCCTCGCAATGCAGCAAACAACGATAGAACCAATAGAAATTCCCCTAGTCCAAATTTATATGGATGGGTTGCTAGATGAGACTATTACATAGTAGAAGGTGATAGGGAGAATTCCTGTGCAGGAAGAGGGAGGTAGAGAAGGCCATATATCATCTCAGACCTTGTTTAAGAGGAAAACATGGAAGCAAGTAAAGAACTTCTAGCGAATCTGGCCAATGAAATTGACATGAGAAATGAAAAATTGAATGAGCTTCAAATGTGGAAGTGTATCCAAATATAAAAATCCGACAATCGTTGAAGAAAAAGAAGAATGGTCAATAGGACTGGAGCTGGACACTTTGCTAGAGACTGCAACTAGCGAGCGTGGCCTCAATGAAGACTCTCACAAAGTGCAGGACCAGAACTCTAAGGAAGAAGCTTTGCGAGCACAAGAAATTGGTAAGATTGTCGGTCAAAATTAAAACATGAACCAACAACTCCTGAATTAAAAATAAGGGAAGTCAAGGCGTCAATTTCTGAAGTCTAACTAGCCAAGGCATCAATTTCTGAAGTCTAACTTGCATGCCATACCTTTTGTTTGTGGCAATGATTATGTAAATGGCAGTAGAAATAAAAAGGTTTGAAGTTGGTTAGAAATCCCATTCCTTGTTGTTTCTACTGCCTTTGACCTGACCAGAGCCATAAAAGGAGGCATGGGATGCAAGTTTATCTTGAGAAATTGACACCTTGGCTTGATCCCGTATTTTTAATTTAGGAGTAGTTGGTTCAAGTTTCAATTCTGTCCGACAATCTTACCACCTTCTGTGCTCGTGGAGATGCTTCCTTAGAGTTCTGGTCCTGCATTTTGTGGGTCTTTATTGGGGCCACGCTCACTAGTTGCAGTCTCTAGCAAAGTGACCATCTCCAGTCCTTTTGACCATTCTTCTTTTTCTTCAACAAATTTTTATTTTTGGATACACTTTCACATTCGCAGCTCATCCATTTTTTATTTTTCATGTTAATTTCATCAGCCAATTTTGCTACACTTTCCTTCCTACCATGTGTTTCCTCTTAAACAAGGTTTGAGATGACATATGGCCTTCTCAACCTCCCCTTCCCGCACAGGTATTCTCCCAAACACCTTCTGCTGTATAATAGTCACCTCCAGCAACCCATTCATATAAATTTAGACCAGGGGAATTTCTATTGGTTCCATCATTGTTTGCTGCGGTGCGAGGCTTCGGAGGCCTTTCAAGAAGTCTATTGCACCATTAAAATAGGTCAAATCACTATTGGATATTTACACTACTACCAAAAACTTAAACCATTCCCCAAATTTGACACGAAAACATGAGCATGACCATTATTAAATTGTAACAGGGTATCGACACCACCTACTTGGTCCCTCAGCCTTACCAGTTCGAACTTAACAATCTTAATTGTAAAATGGCATATCTTGTTTGAAGGATTAGCACCTAATAGGTAAAGAAAAAACATTTACAAAATCATATGTTTCTTTTCACGATAGGTTGATCAGTAATACATACCTCCCACATATGAAGTGGTTCCATCTGCAAGCAGTTTATTCCTCCGAAACCCATCTGTATTTTAGCCTTAAATGCTGGTCGGGAAAAAGTGGATCCAATTTCACTTCCTTTTATCTGCAAACAAGAGAAATACATTTGATGTCAAACAAGATAAGAACAAAAAGAACATTATAAAAGGGTAACACAAAATTAAGTGAATCAACAGATGACCAATCTAATGCAACAGATTACCCATCTGTTCAACCGATGAAGCATCTATTACAACATATGGATGACATATTATAGAAGATGGGTCATCTGTTAGAATAAATCAAACCATCCTTGCTACTGGTTTGATTTCTTCAAACAGTTGCTCCGTCTATACAAAAGGGTAACACAAAATTGAGTGAATCAATAGATGACCAATCTGATGCAACAGATTACCCATCTGTTCAATCGATAAGGTATCTGTTGCAACAGATGGATGACATGTTGCAACAGATGGGTCATCTATTGTAATAAATCAAACCAGCCTTGCTACTGGTTTGATTTCTTCAAATAGTTGCTCCATCTGTTCTAACAGATGATTCATCATGTGCAAAAATTAAGGAAACTATTGCAACAACACCAACAACAGCATCAACAACAAAGAAACAACACCATATGTTCTAACACTATCAACAACACAAAAACCACATGTTCCAACACGACCACCACCCCCAACAACAACACCACCAAAGTAATAAACAAAAGACATAAAAAACTATACTAACAACAAGACTTTTTAAGTTCTCCTAATAGATGACTTTTTTTTTTGCATATTTCAATTAAAACAACGATTCGTTCATTCAAGACTTAAAAGTCACCTTTCCTTCAATTTTCTCAATAAATAGGAAATCGGTAATGGGTAAATCATTAATACCAACAGATGTAAATATCTAATTTAAATGATATACAAAGAAGAAGATGAGATGAAAAGAGCAATAGTGAACCATACCTGTAATGTCAAAAAATCAAAGGGATCAGAACATCTAGTTCAGTCGAGAAAAGATATTTATCGATTGAGATTCGAAAGGATCCTCATCCGAAAGAAGAGAGAAGAGAGGAAAAAAAAGAAAAGAAAGAGAATTGAGAATAAATAAAGAAAAAAGAGAGATAGATGAGTTGAGTCTTACTTTATGGCTGAAGGAGAGAGTATTCTAGATATGGGTTTTAAATATTCATTAATAACTTTTGAGGGGCACGAGAAGACGGTGACATTGAAAATACCAGATAAGACTATTCACTCAAGAGATTTTTGAGTTATTCAAGTAATATTTTTTACCGCCTTAGTATTTTATCTTTTTATCTCAGACAAAAAACACCTAAATTGCTTTTAAAAAAAGGATCTTAAAATATCTAAGTCATACTTTGTAACAGATGATAATTTTTGTTTAAAAATTTCCAAAGCTCGGTCATCTGTCCCAACAGATGGCAGCGCCTGTTTGATAATTTAAAATAGATGAGTAATATTTGCAATAGATGACTTAATCTATTTGATTATATCCAACAGAAAAGACATCTGTTGCAACAGAATGAACATTTGTTTTATACAATTTCAGTTAAGTTCATATGTTCAACTAATACCTTAATAGATTAATCTAGGACAAGGGATGATTTCTCATAGGGTCAACTACAACTTCAATTGAGTCTTTTGGCTATTGCATGGTGAGACGGTATTGCATTCCTCCTAACTAGAGTCATCGATCGATCACTTTAAGCTGAACTGATTCTTATTACCTCATGTGTTCAACTAATACCTTAATTGATTAATCCAGGACTGGGGGTGATTCCTCATAAGGTCAACTACAACAAATGGCGACGCCTATTTGATAATTTACAATAGATGGGTAATCTGTTGCAACAGATGACTTAATCAATTTGATAATTTACAACAGATTGGTAATCTGTCGCAATAGATGACTTAATCTGTTCGATAATTTACAATAGATGGGTAATCTATTGCAACAAATGACTTAATATGATTGATAATTTACAACAGATGGTTAATCTGTTGCAACAGGTAGAACATTTGTTTTTTATACAATTTTAGTTGAGTTTATATGTTAGACTAATACCATAATTGATTAATCTAGGACTAGGGGTGAGTTCTCATATGGTCAACTACAACTTCAATTGAGTCTTTTGGCAATTGCATGGTGAGACGGTATTACGTTCCTCCCGACCAGAGTCGTCCACTACAAGAAAAATGCTTATTACCTGGGGATTTTCATAGGGATAATGTGGTAAAATTTTCAAGTAATTTGATTACCTATGGATTTTCATACCAATTAGAATCCAAAGGAAACACTTTCGTAGGTAATTATTACCTACGGATTTATAAAATTTCTAGGTAATTTAGCTGAGAAAATAAATCCGTGGGTATGTTATTTGCGAATTTATTTGCAATTAACTATCAAAATTTTGCATGAATTATTTGGTAAAATTACATAAAAAGGATTTTACCTATAAATTTTCACGAAAAAAATCTCAAATTATTCACCACAAAAATTCTCATGAAAATTCCTAGGTAATTTTGCTGCGGAAATAAATCCGCAGGTACGTTATTTGCGGATTTAATTGCGATTAACTATCAAAATTTTGCATGAATTATTTGGCAAAAATTCATAAAAAAGGAATTTTACCTGCGGATTTCCACAAAAAAGTCATAAATTATTCCCCGCGAAGATTGCCAAGTAAATCCCTAGGTAGTTTAGCTGCGGAAATAAATTCGCAGGTACGTTATTTGCGAATTTATTTGCGATTACTTAGCAAAATTTTGAATGAATTATTTGGTAAAATTTTATTAAAAAAGGATTTTACCTGTGGATTTTCACGAAAATAATTCACACGTAAATTACTAGAAACATTTTATAATTAATCAAAAATCTATTCAAAACCTTCAATAATTCTCAAAAACATCATTCAAAATAAGTTTAATGTAAACCATTACAGCTAACAAAAAAATAATTCAAAACATCCAAATCAATAATGTATGATTCTTAAATGGTCCAAAACAAAATATTTCAAACTTGAATCCTCAATAAAACTACCAATCACTAGGGTCAGAATTACTTTCATACACGTTATCAGGATTATCACTTCCATTCACGTCCTCAGAGTCATTATCACTTTCATCCTCATAAGCTTGGTTGTCTTCTTGAGATGGACGTTCATCATTTGAAGATGATTTTTTGTATACATGCTTCATCAACAAGTGTAATTTCTTTCTCATCCTCTTATTTTTCTTTTTCTCATTCTACAACTGAGCATACAGATCAACATTTGAAGCATCAACCTGAGACTTAATCATTTCATCAATTTCTTTTGGCAGTTGACGTTGAACTGTTAGTTGACTTTACACTTCTACCCAGGGAGCCAAGACCTTAAAATCTTCCTTTTTTCTTTCCACCAACAGATTGCACCTAGATATCCATTTCACTTAACAGAGCTGGCTGACTAGCTGAATTAGTTTCTCCATCCACAACTGATGCACTTTGAGAAGCTAATATTTCTTGTTTCTTTCTCTCAAACTTATTCTGCATAAGGATATGTTAAGTCAGACCATAAAAAGTGGTAAGAAATATATTATTAGCATAAATTATATTAGATTATAGACTAACTGTTTCTATGTTATTAATAGACTAACTTCTCATTTTCATAGCACTTAAGCAATTGTAAATCATTGAACTAGATGACAACAACAGAGATTTGTATATTTTTCAATATATACCATATGACAACAATAGAGATTAGTATATATATGTTGACAACAACAGAGACCAATAGCCCAGCTTCTTTCAATATATACCAGGTCTCTGGGTGGTTGGTTTATACCTTCTCAGAATTAGTGAGGGACAAGGTATCTTCTTTCGGCTATGAATATAGTCGTTATTCAAACATATTGTTATTTATTAAATAAGGTCGATGTTATATGTTGATTGGTATTAAAGTTTCTCTTGGACTTCATAATCATGAGATTTGTTTCAATTGTCCTTTCTTATCAACCCAATTTAAAGAAAAAAGAAGCTATCCCCCTGTTTTACACTTTTCCTTAAGAATGATTGTAATTTGTAATTTCATAAGGAAGGTTTCTCAATATTAGTTGTGAGCCACATTTACATCTATTAGGGATTATAATTCCATGCGGTCTTTTCTTGTTGATCAAACCTAAAAACTATAGTGGAATGGTTGCTCTTTCACTATCATCAATCAAGACTAATTTGTTGGAGTTTATCAAGCAAAGATGGGACTTGGAAGTTGCACTCAAAGAAATAATATCATCTATATTGGAAAAAAAAGTTGGACATTCCTGGATACACTTACTTACATGATTAATTGGGGAATAAAAAGGCTGACTTTGGAACCTGACTAGCCGATTAGGGAGACCATTATATTATGACGCTTGTACTACAAAACAAAGTAGAGTGTCCTACGCTAGAGTCTTAGTGGAGATGAACGTGACTCAATATCTACCAGATGTAGTTGAGATTTCTAATCCCAATGGAAAGATTAACAACCAGCATGTGGCTTATGACTGGCAACCTCTATTTTGCAAAAAATGTACAAAGTTTGTCCATGTATGTCGATGTGAAGAACCAAGGGATAATCAACCTCAAGGGATATAAAAACAGGTTATAGAGGGTGCTAATAGATAAGGCAGTTAGGTTAAATAATGGCTGCCTAAACATGTTGCTGAAGAAATAGATAAACAACCCCAACATACTGTTACTACTAATATACCACATCCACAAACCATGGGATTTAGAATTAAAGATAATTAAGGTTTGGTTCAGAAAGATGATCAACTCAAGAGTAATAGCGATGTACAAATATGGAATAATACCCCAGAAAGAGTGATTACGTGTATACAAGTAGGTAAAGATCATCGACAGAGTGAATCTTATGCTGCTTGAGTTCAATTGGGCACAACTCAGCCAAGGCTCCAGACAGGACCGTCCATGAAACTTACAAATATTTACTCTCCACTGTCAGAAGATAACAATGGTATGCAGAGGATAGCTCTGCCTCCAGAAGGCAGAAATATAACTTGATTATGAACTGGTTGTTTTGGAATGTAAGAGGCATGAACAAGCCCTTCAAACAAAAGGAGTTACGGACATATATAACATGGAATAAGGGGGTAGTATGTCTCAAGTAGTTATGGACAAGTAGTCTGAGGGTAGAGCTACTTCTATGGAAGGTATTAAGGGGGTTGAAGGTATTTTATCCCCAGCTTTAACTTCTATAGTGCCTCCTCGGCCGTTGGTTTTTGGAATGGTTAGTGTGTCTCAAGAGTTCTTAATATAGTATATGGATCAGTACTAGTGAATTGAAATAGGCCACACATAGCTTCACTAGACAGCAAACCACAACAAAAACAACAAGATATCAACAACAATGCTAGTGAATCGAAATAGGCCACACACGGCTTCACTAGACTTCAAGATTACAACAAAACCAGATTTTAAGAGTACAAGATTGCACCAAGTTGTAGTGAATCGAAATTGGCCCCACACGGCTTCACTACTTCAAGATTGAAATGAACTCAACTAGTAAACACAGTAAATGAACACTTACATAAGTAGCTTCAGCTTTCTCATTTACCCAATTTTCATCACTTTTCTTACGATGAGTTCAAAAATAAAATTCTGAAATAGAAGGTTCTTTTCTAGTAGCTTCTTTCTATATTCAAAAAAAGATATGTATGTTATCAATATTGAATATGATATTATTTTCTTCAAATAAATATATTTAAAAAGATTTATAATTACCATTCTCTTATAGATCAATCGATGAGGTACACAACTACCTGTATGAAGTGATGCATCAGCATTTGAATCACGATTCTCTTTATTTTTTTCAAACTTTGTATTGAACTCATCAGATTCCCAAAACACCTTCATCTCCTTGAATACTGCATCTCCCATCCAATGTGGTTTCAGAGGCAATTTTTTTCTAACATCTTTGAAAAGTTGGATCATTTTTTAAGATGCTCTTTTATTAAAATTAGACCATATAGCATCATTATAGTGAGGAAGCCACTTAAATTTCTTCTGCATATATCAAATGAATAAAATATTAGCTATATAGTCCCACAATTATATTTATACATGAATCAGAATGTATAAATTTTTACGTTGAATTTCTCAAACCACATCTCACGAGTAGACTCTGGAAAATTCTTCCATGAAGGTCTAGCCAATTCAAACTTACTTCAAATGCAATTAGAAATACCACCAATAACTACCTTGTGTGGATCAAACCTACATAACATACAGTATTTATCAAACATCTGCACATATAAATAGTCCACCAAAATATATGTATTATTAAACGTTAGTCGTATTATCCATCCCCTTCAGGTACAATCCATATTTGATTATCATTGTCTATATTGTCAACTATATTAGGTGAGGTGGCTGGAGTTCTGTTGGCCGATGGTGACATTAATGGTTCAGAATCTTAATTTGTGGGTTGGGCCGAATTAACTTAAGGTAAAGATTCAATAATAGCAGGCTGGGGTTGGTTGATCCCAAGATTAGGTTGACACTCATTTACATGAAGTAGACTAGTATGGAAATAGAGGGGTTGTGATGGTATTATGGGAGGCACAACAATGTTATAATTCTGGGATTGATTGACCTTAGGATTTTGTTGATATGAGGAAGAGTTATTCACATGAGGTGAACCAAAATAAGATTGAAGGGATCCTGACGGAATTATGGGAGGCAATTGAACTGTTTGTCGCTCTAGTGTCTATTTTTTTTACTTGACTTCTCTCATTTTCCATTAGGCAATCCAACTCTTTTAGATCCTACACCTAGTATCTGCAGCAAATAAAAATAGAAAAATAATATAATAGTGATTTAATTGATGAACAACACATGAATAAAGGTGATCGGCAAACATTTTAAGTATCAATATCCATCCCAAAATAATGATGCAGTAGATATGATTTGGCAGGCAGTTTCAAGAAAGGTGTCATCGATACACCTGAAGGTTCACCGTAACAACAGATATCACAGGTTGCAGCTTTTTCTCAAAGACTAGAGTTTGTGATTATTTATGTGAATTGAAACATTCATCCTATAGTCCTAGGAGATCAGATGCCAGGTTGAGATATTTTCTCTATTTTGTTATATGAAAATATTTTTGTTGTAGCCAATTTTCAAAACAATTTGTAAATTCCGTAGGATAATAATGATTGCAAGTTTTGTACCATGTAACTAGGCTTCTTTTAAATCACTAGGATTTACCACTGACACAAGTAGAATTGTACAACATAAATGACAAATTAAAGCATAATAGTCTCTGCAACTCTTAACTTGTTTAGTTAGTATAAACATAGAAACCAAAAAACTTAATCTAGCTCATAAAAATATGTGGTGTTGAGTTATGGTACACTAACTTAACCTGTCGGATAGTGCAACAATGAAAATCAATAATCTAGCTCAAAATTAGCTTCAGGGACTACTAATACTATTATTTGCAGCCTATTTTGGTTTTGTGCTATATCCTCATAGGTTGTCGGAAAACCTCAAAAGTTATGAGTTAGCAGCAACTGCAAGAAGGCTCAGTTCCCTTCTTAAACTCAGCTCCAAGGCAGACCACCTCGATGACAAATATCGGTTCCACTTCGGCAAAGAAGGAAAAGGTATGGACTAGCCTATTTACAGAAAATAAATTTTCTACTCGTGGTATGGATTTGGATTATGTGGCTCCGATTTTGAAAGATGGAGAAAAATTAGTTCAATTGGATGTAGATGAAGTTGATCAAGAAAATGAAAAATGGAATAGAGCTACAATTCTCTATGTTGTTGGAGATTTAATGCGGCTAAATGGAATTTTGCTACTAAACCAAAGTTCTATTATCATAACGAAGGATACTTTGTGTAGTTGTTTAATTCAGTTGAGGATAGAAATGATGTGTTGTACTCGGGACCTTACACCATCAATAATCGACCAATCATCTTGAAGGCATGGTCTGCAAAGTTTGATTTCCATAAAGAAGTTCTTACCACAATTCCTATATGGATCCGGTTGCCTAACCTGCCACTTAACTGTTGGAGTAAAGGGTCTCTTTGTCGTACAGGGAGTGCTATCAATAATTTTTATTTGATAGCCGTAGTAGAGCACAAAGTTTCAGAGCAGTATGATCAACCTATTATTCAGAAAGTAGCAGGGAAATGGCAATGGTGTGTAAACTATGTAGCTGGGGAATGAGGCCAATATTATAGTACTTTGGGACCAGACTCGGATAAACTTCAGACCTCTAGCTATGAGCAATTAGTTTGTACATGGAAGAATGTAAGTTAATAGCATTAGATTTGGATGTGATTTTACAGCTATGTATGGTCTACATACCATACAAGACAGAACTAGTTTGTGGTCAGGTCTCAAGAACTTATCAAATACTCTTCAACTGCCATGGGTGATCATTGGAGATTTTAAAACAATCTTAGAAGTGGATGATAGAGTGGGGAGTCCAGTGCAGGATGCTAAAACAAAAGACTTCTCTGACTTCTTCCAAGACATGGACATGTCTGAATTGAAATCAGTTGGTAGAACTTACACATGGACTAATAGTCATGTCCATAGCAAGCTAGACAAGGCTATAGTAAATGTTGAATTGATACAAAAGTTTACCCATTTGGAGGCTGAGGTGATGCCCAGGATGCTCTGATCATTTTCCAATTCCAATCATGTTAGATAAAAAGAGATCTACTGGAGGACGACTCTTTAAATTTTTTAATATTTTAGGCGATCACGACGAGTTCTTAAGCACAGTGCAGTAAGCTTGGTCAGAGCCTATATTAGGTACTAATATGAAGGGTGTTTGGAATAGAATGAAGTTGGTTAAAATAGGTCTGAAGAGGCTGAATACAAAGGAGTTTAATAGTATTGAGGACAACATTCAGATGATTAGAGATAAGCTAGCTACAATCCAAATTCAAATAAGAGACATTAACCACCTCCCTGAACTATTTAAAGAGGAAGGCACCCTGAAGAAATTATTAGAAAAGTGGAACCTAATTAAGGAGAGCATCTTTAAACAAAAAAATGGATATCGTGATTCATGATATAACTGATTTCGACTTGTGCACAAAGAATGTTAGAGGAAACCTTATGGATTGTCCCTCTTTTTGTTAGGATAAAAGAGTATTACTTGCTCAGTAATCAATTAGTCATTGAAAACTGTACACATAACAGTAAAGAAAGGTGTAGTAGCATAAATAGCCTGATTAAATGATAACGGCAAGTACCAAATTTGTATTTAGTATTAGACTTGTAGAATTTCTTTTTACCAAAAATCAATAATCTAGCTCAAAAGTAGCTTCACAGACTACTAATACTATTATTTGCAGCCTATTTTTGTTTTGTGCTATTTCATCATAAGGTGTTAGAAATTGCTTCTTAGCACTACAAGGAACATTAGAGTGACATAAGTCAGCCAAGCCTCCCTCTCCAATGTCATCAGGTAAGCAAATAAAGTAGTAAAGGATTGCTTAACAAATACTTGTTCAATATCAAAACCCCAATGTTTGATGAATACTAAGCTGTTACTAAACCAATTGTAAACAATTGACCTGAACTCTTTCCTCTAGACATTATACAGACATTGATCCAACCAACACCCAAAACCTCAAATCTCAGAAATAACAAAACCCACAAAGGATTTTTCCTATAGAACAAAATACACTGAATAATATAAAATATGAGTACTTAAATTAAACAAGTGAATTCTCTTCCAATCGATAAGTAAAATAATAATAATTTTGACAAAAATCACAGTAGCTTTAATCAAATATAGTATTGTACATTGGCAAAAGAAATCGACAAGTTAATATTCTCAATCCTCCTCATATTCATCTTCATATTCTTCTTGAGTATGAAAGTGACTTGCTAAATCTTCACGATCAGAAAAGTCATCCTCTTCACTTGTTTCCTCCTCTTCATCATTAGCTTCTTTACTTGATGTCTCCTCATCACCTTCCTCTTATTCATTTGATATATACTCATCTCCCTCTTCAATTATATCACATTCATTTTCATTAACCAAAGCTTGAAAACTACTTCCATCAACCTCTTCACCATCATCTTGTTCATCACGTAAGCAATAAATTGGGTCATCCTCTATACTTGCACTAAAACGTGATTTCTCCTCTTGGTAAGCAACTTCTTAATTGTATCTTGTATCTACAGGTCCTCTTGACTTTGTCTTTATAAATACCCACCAATCTACCTTATTTTCTTTTCTTTCAGGATGATTTGCATAATAAACTCAAGTTGTAGTTTGTGGAAAGATAAAGGGGTTAAATTTAAAATATCTTTCCCTTTTTCGAACCTCGACAATACCAAATTGACTATCAACTTTCATGCCATGTTTTGAGGGATCAAACCAATCATAATAAAATAAAACTAACTTCATAAATGATGTCATTGGCCATTTGAATTCGATAATCTCCTTAAGAACACCATGATATTCACTTGTAATGCCATCTTGTCCAACGCCACCAACACACACCCTACTATTATATGTACTTTTTCCTTCAACCCAAGAAGAATTATGAAACTTGTATCCATTCACAAAATAAACAGGCCAAGACTTTGTCTTTCTTAAAGGTCCCATTGCTAAGATTTGCAAATATGGATTCTGCAACATCTCTTGTGGATTACTATTCACCTATCAAATAATTGAAGCATATTAGATATGCATTTTCAGTGATATATCCTTTATCAAAATAATAGATTCATACATAATTTTTGAACCATCGTGGAAAGTCTTCTTCAATTTGTTTGTCAATAACATATCAGTGAGATCACTGTAAGTATCTCTCAGGATTTGCTCATACAAACTGCATGTACTTACATTAACACATTAGTTTCAATCCAAATATAATAATTAAATAAACAACATGGCTGATACTTACTTGAGAAAAGTCTTAACCTCATCACAGTTTATAAGAACATGCAATTGTGCTGCAACAACTTCTTTATCATCTATCCATCGGATATCACCATCCTTCTTACCATAACTTCGGCCAGGATAATTAAAGACTAATAGTGTTGGGTGAGTTGCATTTTTTCAACGACATCATCATTACACCCAAATATTTTGTTGCTACATAGGACATGAGATTCAAAATAATGAGAAGCGAAGAATGATATTTCTTGAGCCAAATATGCTAGACAAATAGATCCTTCAACTCTGGCTTTGTTTTAGATAGTCTTTTTAATCTTGTTTAGGAACCTACAATTATTTTTAGAAAATAAATAATTATGTAATAAAATAATAAGACAAGTAATAAAATTTTATACCTTTCAAATGGATACATCCATCGATATTGAACTGGCCTACAAAATCTTGTTTCGTAAGGCAAATGAATCGGTAAGTGCTCCATCGAATAAAAAAAATTAGGTGGAAATATTTTTTACAACTTACACAAGGTTACAAGAATATTTTGTTCCATTTGCATAAGATGATCCACCCGTAATACTGTTGAGCACAAATCTTTAGAGAATAGACTAAGTTCAGTTAGTGACTTCCATATAGGTTTTGGAAGAGTGCTAAAAGCAACTGGCATAAGATATTGCATGAAAATATGGCAGTCGTGACTTTTCATCCCAAATAACTTTAAATGTTTCATGTCAACACATCTACCCAAATTAGAAGCATATCCATCAGGCATCTTTAGCTGATCAACCCATTCACATACATATTTATTTTGACCATCATTTAAGGTAAACTTTGTGTTCGGTTTAGTCCATCTCCCATCATCATTCAATTGCAAGTGTAAATCATTTCGCCGACAATACTCTTCCAAATTCATTCTTTCCTTCTTGTTATCCTTTGTCCTCTCTTTGTTTTCTATGACAGTATGAAAAACATTATCAAATAAGTTCTTTGTATGCATTACATCAATATTGTTGGGAACTGGATGGGTCTTCCAATATGGCAAATCCCAAAAAATGCTTTTTTTGGTCCAATTATGTGATTTTTCATAGCCATAAAATTTTCATGGACCAGATTCATTGATCTTAGGAAACCCTCTCACTTTTTCCCACACCTGATCTCCAGTTAACCTAGGAGAAGGCCTAGATTTTTTCTCTTTTCCTTTATAAAAAGAATTCTTGTCTCTTCTAAATTCGTGATTGAGGGGTAAGAATTGACTGTTACAATCAAACCAAGTAACTTTTCTTCCCTTTTTCAAACTAAAAGTTTTTGTTTGTTCCATGCAAATCAAACATGCTAATTTACCTATTGTACTCTATCCCAACAACATGCCATAAGTAGGAAAATCATTAATTGTCCACATCAATATTGCTCGCATGAGAAAATTTTGCTTTTTCGACACATCATAAGTTAATGCACCATTTGTCCATAATTGTAACAACTTATCTATTAATGGTTGAAGATACACATCAATTTTATTCTTGGGTTTGCGAGGACCTAGAATGATCAATGTTAAGAACATATATGGGGCAGTCATACACATATCAGGAGGAAGATTATAAGGAGTAATAATCACGGGCCAACATGAGTACGGTGATGCTTACTGGCTATAAGGAGTAAAACCATCAGAACAAAGACCGAGCCCGACATTCCTAGTCTCTAAAGCAAAGTCTGGATAAGTTCGATCAAAATGTTTCTATGCTTCTCCATCTGAAGGGTGACACAAAACACCTTCTTCCTTGTGATTCTCAGAGTGCCAAATTATGTGCTCTACAGATCGAGTTGAAGCATATAGATGTTGAAACCTAGGAATAAGCGGCAGGTAATGCATAGTCTTATGCAGAACCTTTCTGCTACCCTTCTTTCCTACACTTTCTTTATAGCGAGGTTCTTTACAAAACTTACATTCTATAATCTCTTGATAATCCTTGTAATACAACATACATCCATTCACATCGCAATCAATCTTTCGGCTAGTTAAACTAAGACCCGCTACTAACTTCTTTGCTCAGTAGTAATCAAGAGGTATCTTATTATCCGGATGGCTTGTATCCTTCATAAATTATGCCATTGCATTAAAACAACCATGAGATATATTATATTTAGATTTAATACTCATCATTCTAACAACTGTAGACAACTCTGAATATTTATATCTGGGCCATAAGGGTTCTTGAGCTGAATTCATCATTTCATAAAATTTGTTAGTGCCCATATTTGAAGACTCTTCTACAATAGGCTCAACATAATGATCAAGGTCTATACCAGCAGCATCATACACCATACCTTGATACCTATTTACGTGTTTAGAGTCTTCCGCTAGAATGTTACTTTGACTGCTTGAAGACATATCAAAGCTACATCCTTGATGACTAATTGAAGCGCTTGTATGGACATGTTCATTCAAATTAATTGAAGGAGCTTCCTCTCCATGTGACGTCCAATACCAATATCCTGGAGTGAACCCTTTCTTGAAAATATGAACATTAACTTCATCGAGCGTAAAGTGCTTCATGTTCTTTACAAGGACACCTTATGACTTTCTCGGACAGGTACTTCGGTTGACTACAAGCAAATTTAATGAACTCTTCCATGCATTTTATAAATTCATCTGTATATGCCACTTTACCAGGAAGAAGTCTATTTATCATCCATTTTTATGCTCCGGAATAGTCATTTCTGAATCAAAAGATACCATATATAAAAACACATAATAATAAAATTTAAAGAGTTCCCAACCTTCATTTCCACTAAAGAGTGAATGAGCCAATACAGTCAACAAAGACAACAATATGATTGCATAAAGTTCAAAGTCAACCAACATGATGAAACAATTCAACTTTCCATAGACCTTTCACGTACAGTTTTTCAGTGAAGCATTCAAAATAGACACCTGCTTTCTTTAGCCTATGATTGATAAATGGCTTTTTTAAAAGCAGATAATGGTCTAAGAATTTTCAATAAATAGAGGCACACTTAGTTAAAAATGTGGGATACCACTATAACCATAACTCCTTGTCACCTATCTATCAGCTAGCAGCATAAAGACAAGAATCAACACTAGTTACAGAAAGTTATTGTATTCCAAGTAAACTTGGCAATAGATACTGTTGTATATAGATATCAAAGCTACAAAACAGGATGAAAAACTGCACACTAATGAAATAAATACAATGGGTAAAAGTAAGTTCATTCAGAAATTGTCGTTTAAGTATATTGGCTCCAACAAATCTCTTTCGAGTAGCAGGCTGGATATAAATGTATAACCTATTTCAGGATGGGAATCACTCATCCTCGTATGAAGGATAAACTAGATTAGTCACATGAGATAATATCATGGGATTAATAATGAAACTAACATCCATGAAGGATGAGCCTACACTATAATAACTAGACAGGTACATGGCATTTCTGACAAGATCTAGGAGTATTGACTCTATTAAATAGGGAGAACATTAATATACATGAGATCCCACATAATAGAAAGGACATGATGCTTAAAATATTAGCTACATAAGGAAAACAACAACCTTTGTTCTCTGAGTCCTGAATATAGGCTATAAATAAACAAGTACCAATATATAGGCAATGCAGTGATCCATTCTAGACTTGCCCAATTTCTGTAGGGATATATGATATGTTAAATCACATCTAATTGTTTGATGTGCAACAAGACTCTAATTTGATTCAATATATACCTACTATGACTTTTCACTTTTATGGCCTCTTAGAGGTATAAACTCTTAGAAGTGCTTTTGATAGTGATTAGTTTTGGTTTAAGAATACTTTTTAGTAATAGATGGCTCTTTATAAGTTACCAAATGCAATCACCCCTTCATAGCTCACAGTCTATTGTTAGCCTATCTTTATGTTTTCATCTCTCTCCCCGAAGTGGATGTGTCTGCTTAATGCCTAACAATGAGTCATGGCATAACCACAAGACTAGTACATAGTACTTGTAATTTATTATAACTCCAATAAGATAAAGCAATCAAATATACAAGTCACAGATATGAAAAATTAAAACATGGCTCCCAGATAATGGATTAAAACAAAACTAATTTATTTAAGCTAGTTGAAATAGTCATAGAACATGTTAAGACTAGGTTAATAGGATCTCTTGACCAAAAGGACTAGATAAGGAAGAAATCTTAATGTGAATAACCTAAGTCATATAGGATTTTGTTGTGTAATAACTTAATTAATTGTAGCAAGTGAAAATCAATTAACTGGAAGTTGAAACTGAAAATATGACATGGCAGAGACTATTTTATAATGGAAGAAAAGGCTCACTTGAGTTTACACATAGAATAATCAAACGTAAGAAATCACAGGGACTAATCATAGACATAAAGCTTAGAAAAATAAGACTTGGAGGGAAGAGGGAAATTATTGGATCTGTCTGTCTGAACCTTAAGAGATGCATCTATTAACATTCAATGTTAACAACACTTATCAAGCATTCTCTTCCTTACAAAACAATACACTGGTGGCCTTATGTTTAAATTCACTTAAAGGCATACTACACGAGGCTGCCAGAGGCTAAATCTAACTGAATGATTTTACTCGTAGGAGCTACCACTCTCAAAAATACATTTCTCCTTGTCGTTTAGTTTGCATCAGTTATCCAATTCCAAGTGTCTTTAACCTATAATGTAGGGTGGAATCCAAGACTGACGTTTGCTTCTACGCGGTGCACTACTCTCCCCATACTCCAATCATGTCAATAGAAAGAACCCATTCAAGCATAACATTCAATCCACAAAATACATAATCATTGTAGCTCAAAATTTGACCCAACCACAATAGAATTGATCAAGAAATCACTGTCATTTTAAAAGGGTCTACAAACAAGATTAAGAAGTACAAAATAAGAAAATCAAAAAGATGCCAAAATAGAGTAATCCAAAGCGGTAGGAGATTGTCTACTCACACCACCAAGCACAATAAAGTGGAGCAATGAAAGTCAGCATACACACAAAGCCACAATTATTCACTTCAAAATGATCTATTGGGACCTTTGCAAATGAAAAAATTATGGAATTTAAGAAACTAAACCTCTGTTTTCGAAAGTATCTACAAGCAATTGACAAAGTATCAATGAACAAGGAGAAGACCTCTAATTTTTGAATATCTCCAAGATTACCTCTGATTTTCGAAAATTCCCGTGCTTGAGATATTGAAAATTGAGAGTGATGCTTAGAGAATTGAGAGAAAAAGGTGGAGAGTTAGCTGCACAAGCCTGCGAATAGCTGTCAAGGGGGGAAATTGAGGGAATAAATTATATATATATATATATATTTAGTATAAATAATGTTTTTCGTTATTTCATTTCATTTAATCCATGTTGAGTTATTTATATTTGGAAATGAAAAATAAATTTGAAAAAAATTATTTTTTCTAAAAAAATATCAATTTTAAATGTCCGGTCGTGACAAAGAAAGACTCACCAATACTTTAATCTTCAAAATCGAAATACAAAACTGAAATAACTAAATCGAATTTATAGAAATTGAACCAATTCAAATTTATTTCGGTTTGATTACTGTTGTCATTTTCGTCAATTCGAAAATCAAAAAATCGAACCGACACCGAATAATTAGAATGCACACCCCATAATTTTAAATAGACACATAATAAATTACTTTAAAATCAATGATAACAATAATATCGGGAGGTCAAAATTGGGTGTCAACACAACTAACCCGCCGATTTATTCTCACAAATTGGGGTCCGTGGAGGGTACAGCGTACACAGACCTTACTTCTAAGGTAGATAGGTTGTTTTCAATAGACCCTTGGTTTAAGAAAAATAGTCTGAAGCTATCCAATTTCAAGAAAAATATTAGTGAAAATTAATTTAATATTGGTCGTTAATCAAATATGATGAACGATTGAGATTAGAATTGAGAAGATGAGTCAAATTGGGATTAGATATTGGGTTAAAAAATTGAATTGAGGATTCTGATTGAGTCAAATTAAACTCAATTGACACAAATTGAGTATAAAATGGCTAGAATTTCAATAAATTAGGAAAAATAAATTGAATTAGGTTGATATTTAATAAATATAGTAACTATATAAAATTAACATTAAAAATAAATATACTAATAATAAATAGATGTTGATCAACGGCTGAGATCTAAAGATTAATAAAAATTTGGTTAAAAAAATTGAATGAAATTTGAAATTGAGTTCAATTGGACACAATTTATGCTAGGATTGTAATAAATTGGATAAAATTAGGCTAAAATTGTTACAAATTGGCTAAATCAGACTAGAAAATAAATAAATTAAAAAATTATATCGACTAAGGTTGCGGATTAATACAATAATAATAATAGTAAAATAAATAATATAATTATTCTCGGATTAGTTATGAATAAATTGTGTAACTAAAAATACGACACATAATATATTACATTAAAATCAACGAAAACAATAATATATATATTTTATTATATATATAAATTTTATATTTATATATATTTTTTTATTTTATGTATTCAGTATAAATAATGTTTTTCCATTATTTCATTTCATTTCATCCATGTTGAGTTATTTATATTTGAAAATGAAAAATAGGTTTGAAAAATAATTATTTTTTTCTAAAAAAAATCACAAATTTTAAATGTCTGGTCATGAAAAAAGAAAGACTCACTACTTTAATCTTCAAAATCAAAATAAAAATTTGAAGTAACTGAACCGAATTTATAGAAATCGAATCAAATCGAATTTATTTTGGTTTGATTAGAGCTGTCACTTTCGTCAATCCGAAAATCAAAAAAATAAATCGATATAAAAATAAATTAATCTCATCATATATATAATTCTGAAACTACCTAATACTTTCAACTCAATGTAAAATAAATTAATTTTTTATTTTATTTTGTGATTATTATACCTTATATCTCACACCAAACAACTCCTAAATGTACATTATATTGATCTATTATATTGTCGTGCATAGTATGATCATGTCTTACAATTATATTTAAATTAACCAATAGAAAACACGTTCTATTTGAGCTCTAAGTCGTTCTTTGCCCTATCTTAGGCCAATGAAATTTCACCTCTTTAATTTTTTTAGTGATAACATAACGAGTCAAGCTAAGATTTATTCGGCTCGAATACATCTGTGATACCATCTATGTCAACAAATTAATTTTAATTTTTTGAGCATCTTTTACTTGATTATACGTGTCCACCAATTTAATGTCTAATTTCTTTTTATTTTGTGTTTTTTTATTGTTCAAGTTTATTCTTTTCCTATTTAAATTTTTCAAGTCACAAAAATCCTACGTAAATCCCCAAGAAATAGTTTCAGCTAAATTTGTAGCAACACAATCCCCCAATAATTTCTCAAGTAATAATTTCATAGGTAAATCCCCAAGAAATAATTTCATCTAAATTTGTAGCAACACAATCCCCCAATAATTTCCCAAGTAATTATTTAGCAGGTAAATCCCCAAGAATAAATCCCCAGCAAAATTCGCAGAACAAAGTCCCCAAATAATTTTTCAGGTAATAAAATCCATTACATAAATTTCTACCAAAATATCTCTACGTAAATCCATAGGATAAATTACCTGAGAATTTTTCTATGAACTTAAAATATATATATATATATATATATATATATATATATATATATATATATATATATATATATATATGCCCATATACCTGTGGATTTACCTAGAGATAAAATACCCACCGATACATTTTCCCAGATAATATTGCAAGTAATAATTTCGAAGGTAAATCCCAAGAATAAATCCCCAGCAAAATTCGCAGCACAAAATCCCCAAATAACTTCCTAGGTAATAATATCCATTACATAAATTTTCACCAAAATATCTCTAAGTAAATCCATAGGATAAATTACCTGGGGATTTTTCTATGGATTTAAAAAATATATATATTTGTCCATATACCTGCGAATTTACCTAGAGATAAAATACCCGTCGATATATTTCCCCAGGTAATGTCGCAAGTATGAAATTTGCGCAATATGGCGCCAAATTTACCTGCGGAATTTTTTGCAAATATATAGTTTGCAGGTAATATATTTTAATGTTAAGGAATTTAATATTTTCGTAGGTAAATCCGCATGTATTTTCTGTGATATTATTCCCTGGGTAAAATTCTCATGTAATTTACTGTTTTCTAGTAGTGGTCGATCAATTACTCTGAGCTAAACCGATTCTTATTACCTCATGTATTTAACTAATACTTTAATTGATTAATCTAGGACCAAGGATGAGTTCTCATAGGGTCAACTAAAACTTCAATTGAGTCTTTTGGCAATTGCATGATGAGATGGTATTGTGTTTCTCCCGAACAGAGTCGGCGATCAATCACTCTAAGCTGAACCAATTCTTATTACCCCATGTGTTCAAATAATACCTTAATTCCTTAACCTAGGACTAGGGGTGAGTTCTCATAGGGTCAACTACAACTTCAATTGAGCCTTTTGGCAATTACATGATAAGACGGTATTACGTTCCTCCCGACCACAGTCATAGATCATTCACTCTAAGCTGAACCGATTCTTATTACTTCATGGGTTCAACTAATACCTTAATTGATTAATCCAGAACTAGGGGCGAGTTGTCATAGGGTCAACTACAACAGATGGCAGCGCCTATTTGATAATTTACAACAGATGGGTAATCTGTTGCAACAAATGTCTTAATTAATTTGATAATTTACAATAGATTGGTAATCTGTCGTAACAAATGACTTAATCTGTTGCAACAAATGACTTATTATTATTGATAATTTACAACAGATGGTTAATCTGTTACAACGGGTTGACCATTTGTTTTTATACAATTTCAATTGAGTTCATATGTTAGACTAATACCTTAATTGATTAATCTAGGACTAGGGGTGAGTTCTCATAGGGTCAACTACAACTTTAATTGAGTCTTTTGGCAATTGAATGGTGAGACGGTATTGCGTTCCTCCCGACCAGAGTCGTCGATCGATCACTCTGAGCTGAATCAATTCTTATTGCCTTATTTGTTTAACTAATACCTTAATTTATTAATCCAGGACTAGGGGTGAGTTCTCATAGGGTTAACTATAATAGATGGCAGGGCCTATTTGATAATTTACAACAGATGGGTAATTTGTTGCTGCAGATGACTTAATCAATTTGATAATTTACAACGGATTGGTAATCTATCGCAACAGATAACTTAATATATTTGATAATTTACAATAGATGGATAATCTGTTGTAACAAATGACTTAATTTGATTGATAATTTACAACAGATGGTTAATCTGTTGCAACAGGTTGAACATTTGTTTTTATACAATTTCAATTGAGTTCATATGTTAGACTAATACCTTAATTGATTAATCTAGGACTAGGGGTGAGTTCTCATAGGGTTAACTACAACTTCAATTGAGTCTTTTGGCAATTGTATGATGAGAGGGTTAAAAATTACGCATACCTTTTATAATTTTAAAAAATAATTAAGATCAATTTGGACCAAATTAACATTTTTAAAACTTGTCATTCTTTTTCAAAATACAAATCAACCCATACAAATCATCCATTTGCTAGAAAAATGTTTAATGATTTCAAATCTTGAGTTCTCGCTCTTTTCTCTCTATCAACAATACAGTACAGACAAAAACTACTCAAAAAATTGCTCAACCCTTCATAACAGATCAATTTTCTTCTTATTTCCGACCACATAGGTGTTATTTTGACTTCATTCTTACTTGTATCAGTCATTTTCTCTGTCTTCGTAGGTAATAGAGTTCGAGAAGAGTTCTATATTTGTTATTTTTTTCTAAAAAATAAGAGCTTTTAAGTTAATGATGAAAAATAAAACTTTTAGTTATATTATCTTGGAGAATGGATTTACAATTTTGAGTTTTGATGGTAAAATATTAGGAAGAACTCGAGAAAACCCTAGTTTTTATCGCAGTGTTTCATTGACTGTCGTGGTATTGATGGATGGTATTTGTGGTGTTGGTGGTCGTGGTCATGGTGTTAGTGGTCGTTGTGGTGGCACTGGTGGTGGCTGTTGGTGGCATTGGTTGGTGGTATTTGTAGTAGCATTGGTTGGTGGTATTTGTAGTGGTTGTCGGTGGTATCAATATTCGTGGTAGTTGTGGCATTGGTTGGTGGTATTTGTGGTAGTGGTTGTTGGTGTGTCGGTATTGGTGATGTTTGTACTGTATTTTTTAAAATTTATGCATAGATCAATTGTAATATAATTTTTGGATTTCTATTATTTGTAGGTAAAATATGTCTCCCAAAGGAAAAGAAAGTGAAAGTGGATCAACATCTGACCACCCAACAAAAAAGGCTACAGTACAGAGGGATTCGGAGGAGCTTCCTGAATAATCTCAGTCAGGGAAAAGTGAAGCTGAGGAGAGATATGAAAACAACATTGAAGGAGGTGGACAAGGGTCTGTAGATAGTGATGAAGAAAATAAAAGTGAAAAGAAGGAGGAATTAGAGAGTGAAAAAGAGGATAATCATCAACATGATGATAATGGATCACCAATGGGGCGTGAATTAATATCGACATTCCAGCATCATCCTGTCAAAACTTTTAGTATTGACTGTTTTCAAGTTGCGATGTCGATAGATGACCCTGCAAATAAACTAAAACTAGCGGGTGAACTTATACTTAAATGTCAGTTGGGGAAACCTTTTAATTATTTTAGGAAAATTATGAAGATCGAAAACATAGATGGACTTCTTAAGAGGAGCTACTTTAGATACTTTCTTGAGCTACCAGAGAACCCCCTGCCCGTTTCCAAATAAGGATGGTATATGGTCTTCTCAAGCGCAAGATCAAGTACGTGGGGGATGATAAATATTAAGAGGAGGGGAGCAAAAAGATGGATGAAATCTGGATCAACTACTATGGCATGCCGGTTCATTTTGGCTTACAAGAGTTTGCCATAGTGACGGGCTTAATATGCGATCGTCCAGAAGAACCACTTATCGCCAAGGGAACACCCTGCAAAGATCCAAGGCAACCAGCAAAATCAACAAATGCAAGGAAAAAATTGTTGGGTTGTTGGACATTTCTCGACGTGGCTACAAAGCATCAGATTTGTTGACAGATCTCAGGGATAAAAACATACCAAAGCAGTACAGGGAGAAACTATGCTTATTTTGGTTTGCCCATTCGGTTATATTGGCAAGAGCTATTAACAAGGTCATAGAAGATGATTTGTTGGTGCGTGCTAAGGATTTTGATAAATTCAACAATTATCCCTAGGGATACGAAAACTTCTACTTGACTGTCCAATATTTACTGACAAACCTATCCTCAGGGACAACCATATTATACAGCTTTCCTTGGGCTTTCATGGTAAAATTAATCACTATTTTTACTCATCTATTAATTTATATTGAATATAGTTATTAGAGTATGACTTTTTTTTGCTTGCTTCCTGTTTACATTTTTTAGGCTTGGGCATTTGAAGCCATTCCTCCCCTCCAAAAGCAGGTAATGGATTACCCGGATGAGGTTTCTCATCCAAGGATGTTTAGGTGGTTGGCTACAAAGAACAACCCAAAAATTAAGGAGGCTGGTCTCTTTAACCCTCCGGATGAAGCAGTACGTCTTCTTTACGTAAAATAATTTTACTCAATGAAATATATTAAACACATGTTATATCTGATGCACCAGATGGTACATCTGTTGTAACAGATTACCCATTTGTTGCTTTGGTTCTATGAACCCAAATCCTAACAGATTAACCATCTACTGTAAATTATGCAATAGATGGGTAATATGATGTAACATATTGTTAATCTATTGCGACATACAAATTATCTGTTGCATAACATGTAACCTAGAAGATTACCCATCTTGTATAATTGGTGCAATAGATTATTAATCTGTTGTGCCAAATGATTGATATTTTGCATCAGATTATCCATGTGTTGCTTTGGTTCTTTGAAACCGACTCAAATAGATTTTAACCATCTACTTCAAACTATGCAACAGATGGGTAATATGATACAACATATTATTAATCTGTTGCAGAAGTTGATTGTGTTAACATGTAACCCAACTGTGAAAATTATTATATTATATAATTTAAATGTATCTATCTCTTTTTTATAGGTTGTGCATCCATGGATCGTGCCTACTGAGCAGGAGTTGGTGATGACTTCTTTTATTACTCTAGGTTATGTTGATACTATAGCAGACCCAACGGTGGAGTTAATAAAGAAGGAATTGGCTGTAGCAACAGCCATAAGAAGAGCAGTTAGGCAAGGTCAGCCAAATGTTAAGGTTATTCATGACTAACCTACTAAGGAAGATCCAGGTGCTTCTTCTGGTAGAGTTGTTGGTGTTGGAGGCAAGCATGCTGATAATGCTACCACTCGTGATGATAAGCATGTTGATGCTCAAGAAAAAATAAATATTTTTGAAAACACACCTTTCACAGGTCCCTCTCACCCCTCTTCACCCTCGTGTTCTTGTTGTAAATGCAAAGAGTGCAAGGACAGTCAGGATAAACTCTTTGAAAAAGTAAAGGCTATCTCTTAAGATATCGAGGAATTCAAATCAAAGAGGGGTGTCATACCATCCAAGAAGGTGAGGGATCCATACACTCCTACAGCGGTAGTTAGGAGGAAGAAAAAAGCAATTAGCGACGTACTCTCCAGTCGGAAATTAAAAAAATTACAACTCCTCCCTCTCCAAAAGTTATTGAAGTTCAGGGGCCATTCAAGAAGGTGGACATATACACAGAACTTGGCATCAAAGAGAATAGGGATATGCAACAGGCCAAGAATGCCAAGCGAAGGGCACCAGATTACCCCACGCCTCTTTTTTCCCTCCAAGACTTCCAGACTATGACAGATATACGTATACGGTACGAGGACAAGGTAAGTTTAATTTTCCTAACCTAGCCTTCTAATCTACTCTATGAAGAAAAAGCTACGCACCAGATATGAAATCTGTTGCAACAGCTGGGTATTCTGGTGCAATTGGTAGTGGTTCTATTGCAACTTATTATCCATCTGTTGCATAAGTTGCGTTGTATTATTAATTCAGAGAATCCTATGCAATAGATGGACCATCCATTGCATCTTTACAATTACTAACCTATTTAAAAATTGACTTCTTATATCACAGTATGTTGACAAAATTCTCTGCCTCATGAGAAAAAGGCAATTAGCATATTCGGAAGCTTATGACGTTGCCGATAGGATAATGGACCTAGACTTCTGGAAGAAGCTTAAAGATAAGTACGATCAACTCAATAATCAAGCATCAGCATGTGGCGCGGGATTTGATTTGTTAGTTTCTACGTTGGACTGGGATAAAGAAGAAATGACAAATATGTTAGAGGGGAGAGGCCAAATCCACACAGCAAGAGCTAGACCGAGGCAAAGAGAATTCTTGCAGTCATGAGCGTGGATAGCATACATTATTGGGCTATTGAGATACTACTCAAGGAGGGAAAGATCAAAGTTTATGACTGCAATGAACCTACCATCGATGAGGTTGTTTTTATCCCACGTTCAGTCACTGGTGGAGTTGTTCCCCATCTTATTGAGGGAGAGTAAACTTATGAATCATTTGCCAGATAAAGTTTTGATAAAGAAATTATGGGATTTTGAAGGTCGAAACAAGGGCATGAACCTTTCAAAAAATGATACCGGTTTCATGTGCGGATCGCACTCTCTTGCACACATCAAATGTTTGCTGACCGACATAGAAATGGTCGAGCCAATGACCTTTCTGTGCGACAATGCTGTGGCAAACCTGCAAGAGGTCTGGACTTATGGGGTACTAACTGGACGCTTGGAGCCTGTGTATGTAGAAGAGCCTGTGAAATAATAATTTTTTATTTCAAGTCACACTTCACTTTACTTTAAATTACATGTACATGTAGTGGTAATAATTTTTTCTGATGAAAGTTGAGTTTTTTATAATGCAATAGATTGTCAATCTGTTGTAAAATATATTCTATCTATTCTGGCAGATAGTTTATCTGTTACAATAGGTTGGTAATCTATTGAATTATGCTGATGTTATTTCTATCTAATCTAATCTAAGTATATTTTTTTGCAACCGTTAGAAGACCTGTTTGATAATTTTCAATAGATGACATAAATTTTACAACATATGCCTAAATCTGTTTGATATTTTTCAATAATTATGCTTGAATATCCATGTGCTTGACAACACCAAACCAGTAGCAAACACACCACCATAAAAATTTCAGCAATTAGGCTTGAATATTCATGTGCCTAACAATACCAAACCAGTAGCAATAACGGCAACAATGTAGTATCTTCTTGCTCGATTTTGTTTCTCTTCAGAAGCCTTGACTTTCTTCAACATACCTCAGATTACACGATTTGCTTATGAAGGGTGTCGTTATTCATTCCAATCAAAGTAATCGCATCCACTCAATTTCTATAAAAACAAGAACACAATTACAAAATAATTACAAGTCAATAATTAATCAACTAATTAAATTAAAAAAATATTACCGTTGAAATCTTACAAGTAAAAAACCTACGACCTAATTTTGTTGGGTCCAAGAAGTCTTCAATAGAGCTTCATGACCGCACTTACAATATCAAAAAATTTATCACAAAAAATAGTGGAAGATGCACTCGACATTGTCAAGCTCGGTTGGAAAAAAAAATGAAGAAAGAAAAGAAAGACCAAATGCAAATAATTTAAAGAATTTGGATAGATAAAAAAAGATGACGAAGAAGAAGATTTGAGAATTTAGGGTTAAATTTTAGGAAGAAGATGAATATATAACACAATGGGGGGGGATAATCGTTGAGGGCCAAATCAGACACCAAGTCAGCAAAAATGGGGGTTCAACGAGCCTTGGCTGCGTGAATTACATGCAAGCAGTCAATAAGGCAAAAAGTGTCAAACTAACACATTTTATTCCTATTTTATTTTACGTGTTTAAAATGAACACTGTCTACTTAATGCCTAGTTTATTTTAGGTGTTTGAACTGAACACTGTCGATGGGTTCCGCCTTTTTTATTTCAATTCACTTTCACTTTTTTACATATAGTGACAATTTTTTATGTCTAATGAAAGTTGAATTTTTATAATGCAACAGATTCTCCATCCATTGTAACATATATTCTACCTATTCTGACATATAGTTTATTTGTTGTAATATGTTGGTCATCTGTTGCATTATGTCGATGTTTTTATCTAAATCTATCTGTTGCAACAGTGGAAAGACCTCTTTGATAAATTTCAACAGATTACCTACCTGTTGCAACATATGTCTAAATTTGTCTGATATTTTTCCAACAGATGTGTCCTCTGTTGCAACAAATACATTATTTATTGCAACATTTGAATCTCATATTCCATGTCAATTAATAAGTTCAAATCTAAGAAAAAAATAAAATTCATAGACAAAATAAAATAAATCAAAGCCTTCAGAAATTAGGTGAAATAAATCAATGACTAAATGAAATATAAAAAAAATGTTATGGGTACAAATCTCAAAAAATACATCAACAATTTAAGTATTGATGCCAAGAATTTCTAAGGAGGGGTGAGGTTATTACTTTGACAGACTCAAGCTATAAAGATCTACTCAATATAGTTTCTGCGCTTTTTGTACTCCGTATTTTCATAGAAAGAGTAGCATATTATCAATATTGTTCAGAAGCAGCTTCTATATCCATCTGGAAAGACAGAATTGGTCAATGCTAACCACGGAGATACAACAAAATGGAAAAGGATAACTCATCTGTTCTAGCAAATCAAATAGGTCTTCCTCTTATTTTAAATTATCCCAAACAGATTATATTTCTGCTGTAATAATGAATCAATTATTGGGATAAATTTCTACATGAGAAAGACCTGTATGATAATTTCCAATGGATGAACCATCTTTTGCAACATATGACTCATCTATTGCAGCAGATAGGTCATTCGTTGGTAAAAATAAAAGAGGTAAAAAGAGTTGTTTGATTTGCTAAAATAGACGACATATGTCGCAACAGATACTTTATCTGGTACAACAAGTTAGTTAACTATTGCAACAGATGTATATCTCTATTTGATAATTTTCAGTAGATATGTCATCTGTTGAAACAGATATGTTTCTGTTTATTAGTTGGAACATACATATATATTCACCTTCTTCAGCTCGTGTTGCTCTCCTTTGGATACTGTACATTGCTCAATGCAACGCACGGACAGAGGAGTTGCAATTTTACTTTTTTGGATGCTTGATAATGCCTTGGAAATCACTTTCCCTCTCCTCTTAGCCTTAATCTCTAACGGAGTGGATGGATATAAAATCCTCTTTGATGAAATAACACCCCTCTTAGATGTCAATTCCTTTACAAAAGCAGTTAATGCATTAATAACATTAATCACTACATCATGTTTTGTCTTGCAGTCTTGACGTTTGCATGCAGAACATTCGCTGGGAGAGGCAAAATCTGTATAACCAATATGATCATACTCATAATAGTTTATTTTAAATACTGTAAGGGGAGCATTATTAGCACCAACAGCAGCACCACTACTACCAACAACTCCATCACTACTAAGACCATCATCAACAACAAGCCCACCCTCCAAATTTATTTTTCTTGTAATGGTTGTTGCTTCAAACAATTCCATTTTTATTCTGTCAATGACCATAGGGTACGATAAAGTTTGCACAGACTGTGAAGTAAGAAAAATGGCATCTTCAACTCTCGATTAGTCGAAACTAGAGGTGGATGCACAATCGAACATAAATCATTACATATATTAGAATGATGATTAGATCATTCAAAAAAATCATTAAGTAAAATAAAAACTTAATTATAATTATACTTACTGCATCCTTCAGGGGGTTGAAGAGATCAAGGAATTTTATATTTTTATCAGTTTTGGCCAACAACCATCTCAAAAATTTTGAACAGGAAACTTCTTCCTAGTAGTTCACTTGTTGTCTTAAATAAGGAATGGCTTCAAACTCCCAAGCCTATAAAATAATGACAATAAATCAAAACCATTATTGTGTAAAAAAAAATGAATGATATTATAGTAAAAAAAGATACATTTACCATGAAAACCCATGGAAAGCCATATAAGTTGACTGTCTTTGGTGGTAACGGAGTCAATAAATATTTGACAGTCATTTTGAAGCTTTCATAACCCCAAGAATAGTTGTTAAACACCTCAAGATCCTCGGAGAGCTTTCTTAAACCAACGCTTATGTTGTTGTAGACGTCTCTCTCCCAAAGAATATTATGTACAAACAAACCAAGCACAATGACTGCTTGTGCTTCTTTGAAAGTCCTTTACCTTTCAACGCTTCTATTAAATTTTTATTTTTAAAGCTTAGACCAACAATGGACACCAGGTCATCATGATCACACGACTTGATTTTGCCTTTTTTGGGTGCGCGGGGTGTTTTTTTGGGGTTAGAATAGGTATAACTTGAGAAGGAGAAGGAGGATAATATTTTAGTTCAGTAACTATAGAAAACTCCTTCCAACCAAAACAAACAGGCATGTCATAATAATTTATCCACACCTCATTCGTCTTATCTTTGTTTTCATACATAAACCTACGCTTAAGAATTTTATATACCATTTTCATTTGGAAATGAGCATTGTTATCCTCCGACAAATCAAGATATTTTCCAAAGCAGCTGTCCCTGTAATAAGCATCCAACTTTTGTTCTCAAAGTATTTTTCTGAAGGCGTCGAAAGATTTTCCCATGGCTGACTTAACCACAAAATCACCCGTTAAATCTGCGGCACCATCGCACTGCATTCTCATAGGATAACAATCAATACTGAAGGTTTTGACCAAGTCTTTGGTGGAAGGGCTATTGGCATTTGGATCATCTCTTTTAAAATATTCTTTCTCCCTGTTTTATCATATTCTACTCCTGATTGAGATAACGTTTGTAAAGTAAGCTCATAGAATGGTGGATGTAGTCTAGCTACTTCACTTGTTCCTTTACTTGGACTTGATTCAGTTTTTGTTCTTTTGGGAACCATATTATCTAAAATTAATAGAAACATAAAAATATATTATAGTTGATTAATGCATTGTTAAAAAGGGATATCAGTAGTAAAATAATAGTTCCAACATATCACTGATCTGTTGCACCAGGTAGTATATCTGTTGCATTATATAACTAATCTGTTACAGCATATAACCAATCTGTTACAGTGGATGAGTAATCTGTTACAATAATACAAAATGTATCACTCATCTTTTAAGATAAATGGATGGTCTATGCAATAGATCACACATATGTTGCAATATATGAGTGATCTGTTGGAACAGTTAAATAACCTGCTGCAACAGATGAGTAATATATTGCAATAATATAAAATATACCACTCATCTGTTGAGAAAAATGAATGTTTTGTGCAGCAGATCACACATTTATTGCAAAATCATCTGTTGCAACATATGAGTGATATGTTGGAACAATTAAATAACCTGTAGCAACGGTTGAGTAATCTATTTCAACAATACAAAATATATCACTCATCTGTTGAGAAAGATGAATGGTTTGTGCAACAAATCACATATCTGTTGCAATATATGAGTGATCTGTCGGAACAGTTAACTAACCTGCGGTAACGGCGCTGAGTAATCTGTCGTGATAATATAAAATATATCACCCATCTATTAAGAAAGATGAATGATCTGTGCAATAGGTCACACATCTATTGCAACATATGAGTGGTCTATTAAAACAGTTATCAACGGTCAATATTATTTGGATTTCTTCCAACAGAAGGGTCATCTATCATGGCAGATGAATGATTAGTTGGAAAAATCAAGTCTTGGACATGTCCCGTTGGAAGAGTTGATAGGATTTTATCCAACGGGAGGTTCATCTGTTGCATCAGATCTTTAATTTGATGGTTCCTCCATTGCATCAGATGGTTAATATGTTGCATCAAATTTTTAATTCGACGGTTCCTCTATTGCATTTGATAGTAAGTTTGTTGCATCAAATTGTTAATTTGTTGCAACATATGGTTAATCTATTGTAATATATGGTTAATTTATTACATCAGATAGTTAAACTGTTGCATCATATGGTTCCTCTGTTGCATTAGATTTTTTATCTGATGGTTCCTCTGTTGCATTAGAAGATTAATCTGTTGCATCAGATGTTTAATCTGTTACATCATAATTTTAGTCTGATGGTTCCTCTGTTTCATCAGATGGTTGATCTGTTGCATCATATGATAAATTTATTGCATCAGATGGTTAATATATTGCACCAGATAGATAATCTGTTGGAGAAAAAAAATAGCAGTACGATTTTGTTCAACAGAAAAACAACAATATCACCATTTTTACCAAGAACAAGAACAGAACAAATCAACCCAGCAACGGGCGCAACACAAAAAACACAAATAAAATCGTTGTGCGCAACCAAAATCGTTGTTTTATTTGTATAAACACAAACAACAAAAATCAAACTTCAAAAAAATGCAACAAACAGGAATTAGGATTTTATTCAGACCGCATTTCAAATTAAAGTAACAAATATTAAAATTGTTAACCAATACTATGAGAGAAGTTGTCTCAAGTTCCTCGTTTTCTTCAAAACTAAAAATGCCATAATTTTTTACTTGTGAAAGAAGAAAGGGAACGATGAAAAATTTGATGTTGTTGTCGCTGAAAAGCAAGGCTGTCACATCGATTGAAAGTTGAAGTCAAAAATGAACTCGAAGTCTAACTATTTATCATCGGAGGTTGAAGTCATCGGGGATCGAAAGGAGAAATTTGTAGAACTGTTGGTTGAGAGAAGTTGTCGAGAGAGGGTCGATGATTTGGATTGAAGAGGGGTGTGGGTTGGGTTGATTTGTATTTTTGTAAAGATTAGAAAGTTTTAAAAATATTAATGAAGTCCACAATATAACTTCATCAAGTTTCTTAATTATGTTTGACCCTTTAAGTTGGTTAATGTCACCAATCCTTCATTCAAGACTTAAAAGACACTTTTCCTTCAATTTTTTCATGTATTTAAATATGTTATTAGGTCTTAAATTATTATTATTATAGTGACTACTCTTTTCTTTCCAGTATTTTGATTATAATTATTTTTTAATATTCTATTTTATGCGTCAAAGCAATTAAGAATTGAGAATCTATATCTAAACATTATCACAGCATTTTCGTTATAGAAGAAATTTTGCACATAATCGGTAGTTTGATTGTTGTGTCCTTAATATAGGCACATTGAAATATTATTTTAAATGGTCCTAAATGTTACTATTATACAACGAATTTAGTAGTTGAATTTTTTAAAAAAAAAAACACTACCATATTTCTTTTTTCTTTTCTTATTATTTTAGAAAAATAAATTTGAGTTACCCTAGAAATTTCTTTTCCTTATAGGAACCTTATAATAATTTATTTTTTAATCAAGCAAATAATTAATTAGTTATTTGAAAATAATATAAAAAGACGATTTTATCTATTTTAGAATGTTGTAATGAAGGACAAAAAATTTGAATCACTTTTCTAATTATAAATATTAATTATAGAATATAGATAATATACTATCATACATCTGTATGATAGTACACCAAATATGTGAATTGTATATGTAATATATGTAATTAATAAAATAATTTTACATACTTTTAACATATCTATGACATATTAAAAGTGTAAAAATCCTTAAAAATGTGAACCAAACCTTTTGCCCTTCAGCAAAAGTCTTTACAATAGATAAAATTGTGTTTTTACATATTTTCATTATTTCTTATAATTATTATTTATTTAAAATTCTATGAAATTAAGAATTTATGAAATATAATATTTAACACTTCTAAATCAATTAAAACTTTATCTTAAATAAAAGAAAAACTCTACAATTAATTCTATTTAAGTAAAGTTTTGGTGTTCGATTAGTACAAATCTTAATTTCCCTATGAATTTGTTTTGCTCTCTTTTCCTTAATTTTATGTTAAAAAAAAAAAAAACATTGTTGTTTTGATTGTTCCTTGATGTTTTCTAAATTTCAGTATAATAAATTGCTATTACAACTTCAATTTAATTTTCATGATGCTTTTGCTATATTTTTGTTAGCTTTAGAAATTTTGGTTGCAGAGATATTCTTATAGTTATTTTTTTGACGAGCTTTAAAGTTGCGGTCTATAATAGTTTTATCAATTTCAAGTCTATATTACAGAAGAATGTTCGGACGAACTTTGAGAATTTTTTTTGTAAGGTTAAGTTCAATCATATTGTTTCAATATCTATTTTGTTGTAGTCTCTATTCTTTTATGATTTGTTACTTTTTCTGCTTACTACAAGCGGTAAATAAATGTTTGGTTGAGATTTAAGGAATTTGTGTGTAAAGGTTAAATTTAACCATACTGTTCTAATATCTATATTATTGTATTTTTTTCTTGTATTATATTGTTTTCTTGTACTTACAAGTTATAGATGAATGCTCGATCGGATTTTGAGAAATTTTTATATCAAGGTTAGAGATCCTTTTCTGATGCCCTAACGACGAAAAAGTCTTATATTTCTTTGACTGCCATAATGAAATCCTGCAGCAATTTCTGTTGCTGTCTTTCTGTTGATTATCAAACGCAGAGCAGAGCTTTGCAAGAAAAATCCTTTTGGTATCCTTTTGGGAAACAACAGATTCAACAAATTTGAGTTGGTATCCTTTTGGGAAAGCAGATTCAACAAATTTGAGTGGGGAGTTCGTCAGATGAAAGCATCAATGTAACAGTTTAATAAGATAAAGACTGGAATTGGTTTCTTGATTGAATATTCAAACACTATTACAAACTAAGATGTTGTAGCAATAGTGAATAAGAAATACTTATGAAATAGAGAAGAGAGATGAGGAAACTTGGGACGAAGGATAAGAGAGAGTTAACACAAACGCTGAGAACTATCTGGCTAATGATTCTAGCATATTCACTCTATATGTAACAATTTGATTCCCTTCTAGGCTATTCACGTGTTGGGTCCTTCTAGACAAAATCCGCCAATCTCGTGTTGGGCTTTTTCGTCTGTTTTCTCCTTCTTAGCATCGTTCCAGGCCAAGAATATCTTCAGCTGATCCTAGGCCCACGACTCATTATCAGAGTTCATAGCAGTTGAAGAAGAGACAGCTCAGTGCAACCCACAGGCCACCGTGGACATTCACTGTTATGATCAGCCCGTTGCGGTGAAGCAGAAAGAGATTCAAGATTTTGGCCAAGTACTCGGGATTACTCATAATATTATCATTGGTCAAGATATTCATGGAAATTAAATTCTTAAAGAAAAAGGCAAAACCTATAACAATACTAAATAAATCTTTTGATGGAACAAGGCAATAAGTAGTATTAATATGCAATGCTTAAAAAATCTATAAAAAAAAACTTAAATTAAAGAGCAAAAATCTTTAAGTCTTTGACAAGCTGAGGATCGACCGCCGTATTCTGTGACTCCTAATCAAACAAGCTAAACATGGCCTCATCATCACTCTCTTCTTTAATTTCCTCCTGAAAAAGAAAATTAAAGACAATAATAAGATATTATTCTCACAATTGATTCTCCAGGAACCAAATAAAGGATATAACTAATTTGTTCTTGAAAGTCCAAAAAATTGAAAAAGAACCTTCGTCCCAATTGATGAGAATTTATTTGTTCAATTGACGTATTAGCATGCAATATTTTTCCTAAAGCTTAAGAACTAGCTTGTCGTTTCTGGTAGCCTGTTTGGCTAAATTTTTGGAAGGCAAGAAGTGATTATTGTTTTTTCAGAAAGTAATGTGTGTGGCTAAACTTTTGAGAGAAAATAAATATTTTTGAAGAGTAACAAAAATAAAATAAAAAATCAAAAGTTTAAAAGAAAAAAGTAATGTTTTTCCGAAACTATTTTTTGCCAACACAATTTACAAAAATTATTAAAATATTTTTTAAAGGTAACTGATCTTAAAGCAAATGTATTCGGGTAAACTATAGATGATTATGAGCAATACTATTCATGTATAAGAAGAATTCCTTAAATCGAATTTTATTTGATGAGTTGGCATTCAATGCTTGACATATATATCTATGTATAAAAAAGGATCCCTTAAAACTAATTTAATTTTTATGAGTCACGGTTCAATACTTGACATATGGATCTATGTTTCATATCGATTGATCATTAGGTTCCATATAGTGCATTTTCCTCAATAATAAACCACAGGTAGAATTAGCAATGTATCACGAGAAAATAATATAAGATCAAAGTATACCTTCTTGTTGTCGGAAGGTGCAGTAGAGGCATCGTTCTCAATAGTAGGAGCAGCAGCAACGGCAGCATTATTGGTTGAAGGTGTGATTCCGCCAGCACCAACGTTCATGATAAGATCATCCACATTCACCTTTTCACAAAGTTTTGCGAAAAGGCTTGGCCAATACGATTCCACCTTTAAATTTGATGCTTTTAGAAGAGTACCAATTTTCTCTGCCTAAACATAAATAACAAAACATCCAATAGAGCCAGCAGCATTCAAATTTGATGAGTTTGGTTTAAACTAAGGGTGTCAAGTGGGTCGGGCCGATCCGACCTGGTCCTCGTAACTAACCCGGCCCGGTTTGACCCGGTCCGGTAAGACCTAGGACTTTAGGGTTCCGGGTATCGGGCCGGTTATTTTTTTAAAATGGGCTCGGCTAACCCGGCCCGGACCAAGCCCGGTTCAGGCCCGCTGGTTAACCGGCCCGGCTCAGATACCTTTTCTAAAAAAAAAAAAAAAGGGATTTTGGGCCAAACTAGCCATTGGCCCAACGGCTATATAGCCGTTTTTGGGTCCAAACGGCTAGTTTGGGCCCATTTATTGAGAAAAAAAAAATAACTTTAAAATATATTTTTTAATCCCAAAAAAAATTCTATAAATACCCTACAACTTCAAATCATTTTTCACACAATTTTTCACTCTCTCAAATCTCATTCTCTCTCAATTCTCAATTCTCAAATATTCAATATATTTAATTTCTTAAAGTGTTCACTTTAATTTTTTAATTTTTCGTTTACAAAGTACGAGCGGAAGTTTCTAAAGTCGCAACCTTCGGATACTTCCAAAATTTGGTATTGTCGTTCCATCTCTTACGTTTAATTTTTATTTATTGTATTAATTGTTTAATATTTAATTTTATTATATTTGTGTATTTTGAATATTTTTAGTTTAATTTAATTTATATTATGGATAAATTAAGAAACCTCGCTACTAAAGGTGTTAAAATTTTTTGTTCCGGAAGCGGTAGTGATAGTAAAAAGCGAATTACTAGCGGTAGAGGTAGTTCAAGTAGTAGATATACCCGTGTGTCTTCGCCTCCGGTACCGCTTGATACACCTTTTAAGGAAGAAATAGGTGTAGGTGCTCACGATATGGATTATGTAGAAGCTTAGGAAAATTACAGTATAGAAGAAGAAAATGAAGTAGATGCGGTTAATTTAGACGAAGATAATGAAAATATTGCTGAGACACCCGCAGTAGGAGATGCTAACGTTAGATCTGAATCGGTTAATCTCCCTCCCCGTCCTCCCAGTGCCCCAAGACCTTGTAAAAGAACTAGTGTTGCATGGTAATTTTTTGAACGTATATCAAATATTGAGGTGCAATGCAATATTTGTCAACAAATATATAAGCATAGAAGTGGAGGCAAGTAAGGGGGTACGGGTACGTTAATGAGACATATAGCTGAAGATCACAAAAGAGAGTTAAATAATGCACAAGGTGGTGGGATGTTGGTGGGCCAACGCAAACTAGAATGGACCCAGCAACCGGTCACGTAGCGAAAAAGTATAATAAATTGAGGGACCGAAAAGAACTAGCTAAAATGGTAGTTGTGGGTTGTTTGCCTTTTAGTTTTCCTTCTTCTGATGCCTTTATTCGTTATATATAAGCAATTTATAATCTTATGTTTAACGGTATTCCTAGAACTACTTGTCGGTTTGATATTTTTAGACTTCATTCACAATATTGTTTTTATTTATCAACATTGTTAAAAAATATTCAATGTAGATTGTCCCTAACTTCTAATCTTGGTCGTGCTGTAAATAAAAATGATTATTTAACCTTACTTGTCATTGGATGGATAGTAATTTCGTGATGCAAAAACGTATTCTTGCTTTTTTATATGATGAAGATCGTAAACATACTGGACAATTTATTGTTGATTCTATTGTTAAAATTACCGGATATTATGGTATCAAAAATAAAATTTTATGTATTGCTTTTGATAATGCTTCTAACAACAAGACTTCTATAAAAAAAATTAAAATCTACGCTATCTCCGCCCTTGCCTGAAATTTTTCATATTAAGTGTGCATGTCAAATATATAATTTAATTGTAAAAGATGGTCTTGAGTTTTTTGAGCTTTATATTGAAAAAATTCGTCTTGCCGTTGGTTTTATTCAAGGAAATAATCATAGATCGAGAATTAGAGAATTTAAAGTTAAATGTCAAGAAAATGGACTTACGCCGATTTTGATGCCTAGGGAAATTGATACTAGATGGAATTCTACATATGAATTTTTAAAAACTTGTTATAAATATAAAATTCCTATTACACTAGCTTTTAACCAACATTGCGGTTCATTTGTTGATTCTGCTGATTGCATGCTACATAATTTGATTGGGTTGTAATTAATGATCTTGTTAAGTTTTTAGAAAAAATTTATGTAGCTACGGTTGAATTTTCTGGTGCTTATTATCCTACGGTTTGTAATATTTTGGCATATATAGCCGATATTTTTGGTTTGCTCAAAGAATATAAAAATAAAGAAGGTTATAAAGAAGCTGTTGGCGCCATGTTTATGAAATTTAAAAAATATTTTTTCCCGATTCCCCCTATTTACTTGGTTGGTGCTATGCTAAATTCGTGCATGAAATATAATAATATGTGCCACTTTAGTACTCTTATTTATACTAACTTAGAAATAAATACTAACCATTATTCTGAACAAGTACAACCTGATTTGTGGACGGCTACGGCTGATGAAAAGGATTACATAGAAAAATTATATAATCACTATGCTGATTTATTTGATTTAGTCATACCTACAAATATCACTCCAACTGTCGCTCCTCATCCTCCCGAGGAGCCATCATCTTCTAAAAGGCCGGCACATAGTGGTTTTCCTGATTCGTTTTATGATTTAAATTATTGTAACAGTGTTGATGAGAGAACTTACACATTAACTTATCGGGAAGAGCTGAAATATTATCTTCGGACGGCATCAGAGGATCGCAGACGACGAATCAACACGTTGGATTGGTGGAGGAGTAATGAAACACAATATCCTGTGCTTTCAAGATTAGCTAGAGATATCTTGAATGTTCCAATGTCAACCGTTGCATCAGAGAGCGCCTTTAGTCAGGGACGACAGCAGCTTGGAGACAACCGACATTGGGAAGCAATGCAATGAATGTTCTAGTTTTCCTCAGAGATTGGATTCAAGCGGAAAGAAGAAACCAAGGAATGGAACCGGGACCGAGCGACGAGCTGAAACTTGAAGAAATTATGACTTCACGGGAGAACTCAGCAGAATCAAGTCCAATGCATGGTTTTGCCCCCGTTGACTTCGACTATCCTATGCAAGTTCCCATTAATATTAACATGAATGAGTTGGAAAAAATGATGCATAATTTGTAGATTTTTCATTCATGTAAATTATAAATTTTGGATCATTTTGCAATCAATAAAATTCCCCAAATTCATTCACTCCTTAGTCCTTGCTTTTTATATTTTATCATTTAACGATTTAAAATTTTAAATTGAATTTCTAGTTTTCTACTTTAAATTAAAAACTTACTTCTAATATATTATTAATTTACTACCAAATATTATTAATTTATTATATTAAGTAGCATATGTTTTGTATATTTGTGTATATATCTTCTATAGAAGTGTATATTTAACGTATACATGTGTATATGTTTTATAAATTAGTATATAAGTATATCTATATATATTGTAATGTATATATATTGTAGTATATTTTATAAGTAGTAGTAGATATACATTGAATGGTGCGTATATATGAGTAATTGACTAATTGTGTATATGTGTTAATATTTTTTAAATTCTAATGTAGTATATATTATATATATAGTGTATATATATTATTTAACGTATTTATAATGTATATAGGTGGGTATATGTAATGTATATTGAAAGAAAGTTTTTTTTTATATATTTTTGACAGGGTTTGACCGATTTTTTAACCGGGTTTTGGTGGGTTTGACCGGGTTGGGTTAAGTGGGCCGGGTTAGGGTGGGTTTTAATTTTTTTACTGTTTGACCCGACCCGGCCCGTTTGACACCCATAGTTTAAACTATAGGTCAGGAATTAGTACTTACATATATATGCTATTGTTCAAATTATGGGTTTAGTTGAACCATTGTTTATAGAGAAAACAAAACTTTAAAAAGAGTAAAAACAAGATCCTCTTGAATATTATAACAATAAAAAAAAACACATATAATGAGATAAGTGGGATTTAGAGAGGGTAAAGTATATCTAAAATCTGTAGTAATAGCAATAAGGAGAAACAATAATATAGTACAATAATCGAAGATAAAGAAACAACAAGTAATCAAGTATAATAATAAAATACAAAACATCTAGGTTTCGATTTAAGATTGTAATAAGTAGTATGATAGAAAGAAAGGACAACATAGAGTACATGCTTTGATGGGAATGCCATCATCGTGAAGAATCAAACAAGCATAGGTGCAAACAAGTTCACCAATGGAAGACATCTTCTTTAATTTTTGCCGTCTGAATTTTTGATGGCAAGCCAATATTTTATTTGAAATTCATAAGCGTCATGGGCTATTTATGGAGGATAATTTTATGCTACTCCAATCCTATTTGAATTAGATTTAAGGCCTACCAAAAATACTAGATTTACTTGGAAGAAAAAGAAGGTATACTACTCCATGTAGGTCTAGTAATTAATTTCTTCTTTATTTATTTTTGGAAGAAAAGCTTAAAATCAATTACTGTATATTATTGGTTTTTTTTTTTTTTTTTTGGTTTCCCAAGGTATTTCCACGACTAATCCTCCGTTCCACTGTCAGCGCACTAAGCGGTAGGAAAGGGAACTGGCCATAGAGTTTTCTCCATTCACCAGAGGTGGGGATCGAACTCCCAACCTCTTGCTTAAGGGGTGAGGTGTTGAACCACCACACCAACCCTTGTGGTTGCATATTATTGGTTTTCATTAGCAATTCTACCTCTATCAGTGGTGTACTGCTCGTCCAATTACTAATACTAGTTTAGCCGCACGGGTAACTTTTGATTATTTAAAATTAAATAATTTTGTTTATTGCAAAGATTTTTAATCAAGTGCAAAAAAATTCAAGTCACTGCTCAAAGGTCTGTCACACTTTAATATAATAATGTAAACATAACATATATTTTATTGTAAGCATAGATATATTTTATCACCAGAAGTTTCAAATGATTAATAGATCATCATTTTTGCGTTTGTCATGCAGTACATATTTTCCTTACTGTTAGAGGCTAAGAGAGACGCATGATTTGAACCATATTTGTAGTAAGACTGTTTTTAATTTTTTTTTGTATATTTAAAATCTTTCCTTATTTTTAAAGTTAAATCTTTGAAAAACCTTTGATTACTTACTTAAACTTTTACAAATTTGGTATTTATTATATTTTTTTTCTTATTCTAACGCTTTCATATTTATTTCTAAATTTTTCAAATCTTATTAAAATTAACTTTAATTAATTTAGAATTCTTAAACTAATGAAAAAGATTTTAATTGTCATTAATTCTAATGACTTCTAATAATAAAGGTTTACTATAATTATTTAATTAATTTTTAATACTTAATATTAGGAAAATAGTGAAAAGACAATTTTGTTTAAAGTAGAGATGTTTAATGAAGCACAAAAGGTTCAAACAATATTTTTAAGACCCTTCACACTTTTAATATATTAGTATTAGTATAGTATTAATATAGTATTAGTATTAGTATAGATATAGATTATAGATAGAGATTTTGATATAGATTTCATATTTTCAGTTTTTACATATTTGAAAATATAGTAGTAATTACATAATTAATAATAACTTGAAATAGTATTTCATCAAAGCTCAATTTGTTTTATTTTTACTATCTTTCCTTAATTATTTATGACAACACATAAAAAAATAGTTTTGGTAGGAACTATTGTGTCTATCCGACAATTGATCATTGAAATATTGTGTCTATCTATTTTAGGTCCAAAAATCCATATATTATTAGGGTTTGTACATAATTATATATATATATAGTTATAAATGTATTTACATTATAGTGAATGTCTATCATTTTATAATATCTATCAAGATCTAGTTGGTATCTATCAGAATTTGAAATATATGTCTTTTAGTCAGAAACTAAGAGTATTTTCCCTATAAATAGAGGGGTTTTGTTCATTGTATTCTCAACGATCTGATGATCTCTCATCCTCAAGAGAAATAAAGAAGTCTCTCCTCTTCTCTCTCTATTTATTCTTGTTCTTGCTTTATATTTTGTTGTTCTTGCTTTTATATTTCATAACACGTTATCAGAACGAGTCTCTAAAAGTATACATGTTAATTCTTTTTAACCCTTAATGGGAGAAGATTGGAAAAGATTGAAAGAGAGAAAAAATCAAAGGATTTACCGGAGGTATGATCGGTAATATGACAAAGTAACTCTATTTTAGTGTTTCTCGTACTAAAATCTTAAGTCTCATATGAATGAAGAATCTCTGGTTGCCATATTTTTAACACAGAAAGTTGTATTATATGACAAATGTACAAATCTATTATGCTTAGGAGATATCAACCATGGATACTGTATGTGCACATGTGACTAAAGTTTTATTCTCAGCTTACACAGTGGTTTTTGTTTTTATAATAACTAAATCTATCATATTGAAAACGTATCAATAGAGGATTTTTTGGATATTAAAATTCTGTTATATTAGTTCACTCTGAAATTATTATACTTTGGCTTATTATGCCATTGTTCGAGAGTAAGACAAGGTTAGTATATCTGTCTTTTGCTACTAGTAATATAATTATTGTTAGATTTGAGGAAAAATAATTGGTTTGAAACCATTTATGTTTTAAATTTATTTCTTAAGAACAATATTATCCAAAGGGATGATAATATGTTTGGTTCAAGTCTCATCGATTTATGCCTAAGACGCCTTTATATGGATAAGACGTTGGGTTTGAATCTCAATGCACCATATTGATAATATTATGATGGATAAGGCAAAATAATGGATATTTGGTGAAACATATCCCATTAAATATGATCCACTCCTTGAATTGAATGTAGTAGCAATAAATTATATGTATGCCTCAATTTGCTTTTGTAGTAGCTATCATAATTTGATACGCTTAAGGCATGATTATATTTCATTCCTAGGAAATGAGAAGCTTATTAATGCACACATGCACTTGATTGTGATGGTATCACAACTCACCTTCGAAAGAGGCTGAATAACTGAGAAAAGTTATTTTGAAATCTACTTCCGAAGTAGTAAATCTGAAATTTATTCATGTAATAGTAAATCTGAAATTTACTAAAGAAAAAAGGTATATGTCATGGTAAACTTGGAGTTTACTAGTATAAAAGTTCATAAATTGATATGAACGATTGCGATATCCCAAAGATGTGCATACTGAGTATGTAACATATATTGAAGAATTAGAAAATTCTTCATTACTTTTAATATTGCTTGTTCTCATAATAAGTTAGTTGGACCAACTAATATTGGGATTCGATCCCTTAAAATCTAAAAAATATAAAAGGTGAATATGGGCCGTTCATCAGTCATGTGGTCTATTAAGATATATCAATATAAGATGATCACATGTGCGTTTATTGTCAACCTGCAGTTTAACATTCATAAAGTTTCTTGCTTAATAAAATTGTGTTAAGAGCATGACTTTCAGATTGTGCAATCAAGACAATTCATCTTGATGATCATGGTTTAGCATTGAATGTCTTCAATAAATAGTTAAACCATTGAGAACAAAAGTTTCATGTGTTGGTTTGAAATGTTATATACAAAAGTACTTGTATGCATCAAACTAATAAATTATGATTAATTTTTCCTCAAAGTTGGTTCTAAGTCAGGAATCACATGTTGTCCATCTAATAATTAATGTGTTGTATACGATTAATGAATATGCCATGATGCACAAAGATGGATTCCTCAAAGAAGAAGGAGGATGTATGTTAGTTTTCCTAACATAAAGAGGAGATTATAAGCAACTATGAAATATGTTAGGAATTATCATCAGATCCTCAATCAAAAGATAATTCAAGTCAAATGTCGAAAACATCTCATATTTAAGTTGCAAATGCTCCTATTTTGTGTCTCTAAAGGACAAAATCTATGTATGCATGAAGTGTGGTAGATTAATCAGTTCTAAATGAAATAATCCTTGAAAAGGATAAGGAGCAAATAATCATAATAAGAAGGCAATGTGCTCTTAGAACCTACGATATAATACTTCATGAAACCTTATGAGAGGTTCAGACACCTGAAAATAATGAAGTGATGAGATCTCAAAATGTTATGTCAGACTGTGAACCGATACAAAATTATATATCATCAATGATATCTTTGATATAATATTGGCGCAATATTATAAAAGATTACGAGGATCCGAATTCTACGTTTATTTAAGCATGCTGACGTAGAAACATTTATCATGTGACCTGAAAGGATTCATTTTGGCAAGCGTAAAACTTATTTGATTTGCAGTCCAAACACTTGAAGATGTCACACTTGACATGTTGGATATTGTTACTTGGTAAAAATCCATATAAAAATTCTTAAAGGATTCAAAATGCCTGAAGCATATAAAGTTTCTGGAAAACTTTTTATTATCCTCATAAGAGATAATTTGATGATTTGAGTATCATTGGAACTCTTGGAGAGTTTTTAAAAGCAATAGAATATTTGCTTAAACGAGAAACATGCAAAATTTAATAAGGATCCATTTCAACTTCAAGAAAAGAATGAGGGACTCCTTGGTTATGAAGTACCATATCTTAGTGCAATTGATGCACTAATGTATCTTGCAAATACTACAAGGCCTGATATAACTTTTTTTAGTTAATTTGTTAGTAAGTTTGCAGTCCCGGTCTTATTGGTCATATTGATGTTGGGTACTTATCTGACCTATATAAATTTCGGTCTCAAATAGGCTATCTGTTCATATGTGGTGGTACTGTAATATCTTAGAGATATACAAAGCAGTCTATCGTAGCCACTTCATCGAATCATGCTGAGATAATAGCTATTCATGAAGTGAACCGAGAATGTGTGTGGTTGAGGTTCATGATACATCTCATTCGAGAAAAATGTGATTTGAAATGTGACAATGTACCCATAATTTTATACGGAGATAATACAACATGCATAGCACATCTTAATGGAAGATTCATAAAGGAGATAGAACGAAGCACACTCTATCAAAACTTTTCTACATACATGAGCTACAAAAGAATGGTGATATTAACGTGCAACAGTCTCATTCAAGTGACAATGTGGCTGATTTATTCACCAAGTTTCCTACAACTACAACTTTCAAGAAGATGGTGCACAAGATCGAAATGCAAAAGTTCAAGGATGTTCTCATTAGGGGGAGGAAATACGCGTTGTACTTTTTTTTCCTTTCAAGGTTTTGTCCCACTGAGTTTTCCTTGTAAGGTTTTTAATGAGGCAGCCTATATGCATATTGTTAGAGATGTGTTCTCTTTTTTCTTCACTAGATTTTTTTTCCACTGGATTTTTTCTAGTAAGATTTTAATGAGGCACATTATCTATCTAGACATTTAAGGGGGAGTGTTATAAATATATTTTACATTATAGTGAATGTCTATCAAGATCTAATAAGATCTATCAAGATCTAGTTGGTATCTACCAGGATTTGAAGTAGATGTCTTTTAGTCAGAAACTAGAAATATTTTCCCTATAAATAGAGGGATTTTGTTCATTGTATTCTCAACGATATGATGATCTCTCATCCTCAAGAGAAATAAAGAAGTCTCTCCTCTTCTCTCTCTATTTATTCTTGTTCTTGCTTTATTTTTTGTTGTTCTTGCTTTTATATTTCATAACATATATAATCTAATAGTAATTCGAGAAAAGGGTGAAAACACTATATTTTTTATTGCAAACACATATTTAAATACTTTTAATTTCTTCCCATATATTGTAAGACTCTTAACTTTTAATTTCTTTCCATATATTTTAAGACTCTTGACTTTTAATTTCTTCCCATATATTTTAAATTCATATATTTTAGGACTCTTCATTTCTTTTCATATAATTTATTTTATTAGGATTCTTCACATATATTTTAAGACTCTTGACTTTTAGTTTCTTCTCATATATTTTAGGACTCTTCATTACTTTCCATATATTTATTTTATTAGGATTCTTTTCATATATTTTAGGACTTCTTAATTTAATAAAATAAAAATTGGAGAAAAAAAAAGTGAAAATATGTTTTTGTCTATTGCGGAGACTTTTAATGAAGGGCAGAAAATTCAAATAATATTTCTAAGACCTTTTACACTTTTAATACGTGCAACACACGTGTGACTAAAACAAAACAATATGATAATCAAGATATCAAAATAATACAATTAAATCCAAACTTTACAAAGAAAATCCATAAAGTCAAAATAAAATCTAATACTAATATAGTATAAAATTATTATGCTTACCTTCTAAAAACTAAAGTCTTGAGAATATAGCGAGATGAAACAATCTTAAAATTTTAAAGCTCAAGAGTATGTCTTAAATAAAACTAATTTTACTTAGATAGTTTTCTAAAATGATTCAAACTTTTGTGTTGATAAAGAAATAACCCCACTTCAATTATAATATATGTATCGTTATGATAATTAACATGATGATCCCTTTATTATCTATTATATCAACCGTATCGCCTAAACTCGATGGATTAATTGACGTCCAAAAAAGAAATTCTATTTAACATAATATATTTTAAATTCAAACATTTTATAAATAAATAAATAAATAAATAAATAAAGCATTAGTAGCTATAACTTCTATATTATTCTCTTCTAATTAATTTTCCTTTTTAACTAATTAATAAAATTACAAACTTCTAATCTACATGAGTTCTTTCTCCACCTAAAATGCCTGCAATTTAGGAATATATAACAAATAAGAAAATATTTTCAAATTAAACATGAGTTCTACACAATTTTTTTCTATTTTTACTAGTGATTTTCACTTATAAATTTATTATGTTACATAGTTAAATAAGGATGATTTTATTATATAAAAATTTATTGAGTTTAAAGTCTTTGATATTAGAAATAGTAAATAAAATACCACAAAACATAAATAACAAATTACAATTACACAATTAGACTAAGGACATAATCAAAACAACACTTAAAAGACAATGAGCTAAAAGTAAAGGTAAATGATCTTATCAAAGCACTTAAGTTGGTGTCATATGTAATAAGAATGTTAATACAAATTAATACTTATCAAACCACAAGTGGTCGCTTTTATATTTTAAAATTTCAAAATAATTTTTTCAATAATTTTATATTAATTATTAATTATTTTATAAATAAAAATTAAAAAAAATAAGAAAACCGACAACTTGTGGTCGGTTTTAATTTTTTTTATTTTTTTTAAATATTAATTATTAATTATTTTATAAATAAAAAGAAAACCGACCAATTGTGGTCGCTTTTTTTTAAAAAAAAAAATATTTGTAAAAAACCGACCACTTGTGGTCGGTTTTTAAATTATTTTTTTTAAAAAAAAAAACGACCACTAGTGGTTGGTTTTTAATTATTATTTTTTTTAATATGTGGTCGGTTTTTAGAAATTCTTTTAATTTTTTTTAAAAAACCAACCACTTGTGGTCGGTTTTTAATTTTTTTTAAAAAAGAAAATATTTTTAAAAACCAACCACTAGTGAAGTGACTTAGTGACTTGAAATGTTTAAGTGTAGTTACTTGAATTGTGGATTAGTGACTTTTGTTTTGAATTTAGGTACTTGAAATGTGAACTTGCGTTTTGATTTTAGTAAAGTGTGGTCACTTGAGAAGTGAATTAGTGACTTCAAAATGTTTAAGTGTAGGTACTTGAAACGTGAACTTTTCATTTGACTTTAGTTTAGTTTGGTAACTTGTGAAGTGAATTAGTGACTTGAAAATGTTTAGGTGTTAATATGTGAAATGTGAACTTTTGTGACTTGAACTAATTATTTGAATGTGATTGATTGTGTAGATGGAACCTGATTATAGATGGATATATCAACAAAATATTGATAATAGAATGGGTGATGCTGAGATTGAAGATGCGGATGATGAGTTGTAGTTTTTAGTAGTTTGTATGTTTTATAGTTTGGATTTGGAATCTCGATAAATTTTGTAAATAATGTTTGTATTCTTATGGTGGTTGGTTGATTGTATATTAAATGATTGGTGGGATGTATTGTAGATAATAGTCAATGTTTGTAAATGATTAGTGGGCTATATTGTTGTAGACACGTGATTTTTGACCTTCTCCCGAATGTAATATATATATTTCTCGATATTAAATATTTATATTTGATTCAATATTATTTTAATTATTATTTTATTATTAGTGAAATTTTAGTTTAAAAAATAAATAACTAAATGAAGTTAATTTTAGGATATTATTTTATTTTATTCCTATTTTAAAAAAAAAAATACAAAAATTTTAAAAAAATATGTTTCTTTTTAAATAAATAAGTTAGTAGTTTTTGTACTATCTTAATTATATTATTTATTTATTTTTGGCTATTTTTAGACTTTTATTGTATTTTCTTAAATATAAAAATTAATTAATTATTATTATATTATTATTATTATTTTATTTGTTATTATTATCTTATTTATTTATTATTATTATTATTATTTTTTATTTTTATTTTTTTAAAAAAAAAAAATTAATCCTATCCTATCCTAAAAACACTACCCCAACCAATCCCACATTTTCCTCACCCTCCTCAACTCCCTCCAACTTCCCCAACCCTTTACATATATATACACACACGGACAACACAAAACAAAAAAAAACTCACGGAAAAAACAAAAAAAAACAAAAAAAACTTGAGATAAACCAAAACCAAAACCAAAACGAAGATTCACGGACAAAGAAATGGAAAAGAAAAACACTTAGAAAAAAACAAGGACAGGACACAAGAAACAATGAGTGAAAACAAGAAATAGTGAGAAAAACAAAAAAGGGAAAAAGAAATGGAAAGTTTTTTGAGTTTGGGTCCCCGTTTAAGTTTTTCGGTGACGACATTTTCATTTTCATCTTAAGTTAACTTATCTCACAGGTTCTACTTGAGATCCTTTCTATTTATTTTGTAAGTTTTATTATGAATCAAATAATGATTAAAGTTATTTTAATAATTCCGTAATTTAAGATGTAAAGTTTAATATTCATGTAAAGTTTTTTTTTTTTTTATTGTTTTATGTTTTTATTTGTAATTTATTTATTGTATTGAATCAAAGATAAAATGTAATCTTAGTTGGTTTGTAAGTGATTGTCAATTGTTATGTTGTGACTTGTTTGCTTAGTGTTCTTCGTGATTCATTTTGTTAATTATAAATATTAAAGTTCTAGATGATTAAAAAATATAACTTTTTTTCTTTAAATGCCAATATATTATTTTGTCATTGTTTATTTTTTAATGAATTATGAAAATTTTATAGTATAATTAAAAAGGGATTAAAATAGTTAGGTGCATGCACACTAAAAGTTTCCATGCACATACAAAGTTAGAAACAACTTAGAGAAAAACGTGAAAAAAAAAATATAAAGAATTTTTTTTTTTTTAAAGTGGATAACAGTTTTACATTTGTTAAGTAATTATTATTATTATTATTATTATTATTATTTTCTTTCTTTTCTTTTCTTGTTAACTTCATTGTGATAATTTTGTTAAAAGTGGTTTTATTAATTAACTTTGTTACGTGATTATGTTAATTTGAATTTTAAATAGTTTTGTTAAGTTTATATATTAATAATTTGTTCGCAAGAGTAAGATTAATCCCTTTAGCTTAAAAAGATTTAAAAATATGTAAATATAAATCATAATTGGTAAACTGAAAAGAGAGGAAAAACCCATTTGTAAGGGAGCGAGACGAGTTGCGGAATAATTCAAAATTTGTTGCAAAATAAAGAGAGAAAAAAAATAAAAATGGATAATGTAAAATTATTTCGAGTTTACGAAATATGAAGCAAATGCCTTTAACGAGGAAAATTTGGACACATTTAAAATTTTCGTCTCAACTAAGAATGCGGCGCACGCATCTTTCTGAGATATTTTCAAGTAATTCAAGGATGCAATAATGCACTTTGATAAATATTTTTAAAATTATTTTTTCACCGATTTAATATACGAGATATAGAGATATTATAGGTATATTAAAAATGAGCAAATTTAGGCCTTAACACGATATTTCTAAATAGTTTAAGTTAAGTATAAGTCAATAAAGAGACCGTGCTAGAACCACGGGACTCGAGGGGTGCCTCACACCTTCCCCTCGATCAACAGAATTCCTTACCCGGTCTTCTGTTTTCGCAGACCAAAATAAAAGAGTCATTTTCTTTTGACTAGGGATTCAAAAAGGTGACTTGGAACACCATAACTCGATTCCAAGTGGCGACTCTGAAAATAATAAAAATGATCCCTATACAATACCGTCACTTTAATTGGAAAAATCCTTTGACCTCTACCTGAGAGCGAAAAAGGAGTGTGACATCTCTGGCGACTCTGCTGGGGAAAAACTAGAATTCGAGCTTTAGATATTGACTTTTACTTGCTTTAATTATTTTAATATTGTGTTTGTTTGTTGGCCTTATGTGCTACTTGTTGCTCATTTACTGCTTTGATATTATTTGAACTGTATTATATATTGTCTTCTCTCACGTACCCCCTCTGAGTCTCTGAAATAGGATAGAGGGAATGCAGCATATGCATCCCACCTTCTTTTTGAGATAACCGGAGTGTCAAGGCACCTGGTGAAGGATATAGTCACACATGTTAGGCGGGGTTCGGATCAACAACGAAGGCGGTGTTGCCCTGCTACCGACCAAGTTGTCCCTCCCCGACTCGAGTGTCCACTCGGGTAAGCCAGTCTAGACACTTATCCCTATTAGGTTTTAACTTAGAAGAACTGAAAACTCAGAATCTGGTTATCCCTATTAGGTACCGCTTTATTTGCATCATATGCATTTGACTTAGCGGGACTCGGCACAGGGGTCGAGTCTGTCTAGGACAGGTAACCTACTTTATAAAGACCAACATGTGCATCCTACGTGCTCTTTGACATTTGCTTGGAAGACTATTTATTTGTTGACCGGCTTTAGGCAATTTTAAAATACGAGAGATTAATTTATTCTCAAATTTAGTTAATCATTTTTGAAAGAAAAAATTTATTTTTAAAATAATATACAGCAACATAGTTTTTACAATCTTTATGAACTACGGGGGTCTGATTCTCACTCTTAGTGAGATACGTAGGAAGTCCTTCCCAGGATACGACCCTATCTTTTAAAAAATTATTCATAGATTTATTGGAAAATATTTTGAAAATATGATTACTTTCATAATTATTTTTCTAATTCTCAAGTCCGATTTTTATATATATCTTAATAGCCCTGAATCTTTAGAGATCATGAGGCTAAGGTTTTACAAAAAAAAAATATATTTCAATAGCCCGGAATCTTTAAGGGATCATGAGGCTAAGGTTTTACAAAAAAAAATAACAATAATAAAATAAATATATATTTTAATAGCCTGGAATCTTTAGGGATCATGAGGCTAAGTTTTTACAATATATATATATATATATAGCCCCGAACCTTTAGGGGTCTTGAGGCTGAATTTTGTACGACATATATTTCACGAATTACGCACACCTGATTCTCATCTTAATGAGATACGTAGGCAGTCCTTCATGGATTCGGTGGTCTTAAAAAAAAAAATATTGAACTTTGACACATTAGATTTCTCCAAAATTAAAATAATATTTGGTGGTTGGTTTGTGGCTAAATTGGCATCTCACCCATACAAGACCAGGTCCAAAGAATAGGAAAAATGACCCACAAAAATGGTATAGGGCCTGAGATGAGTTGGTGTAGGCTGTTAAAAGTGAAGAATAAGAAGAAATGGCTTGGAAAGTGAGAAATTTGGAGCAAAATATAAGAAACATGCAAATATTGAGAGAGAGAAAGAGAGTTTCTTACAAGGATATGTATATGTTTCACAATGTTCACTTGCCTCTAGAGTCCAAAACACCAAAGTTGGACATGTACGAAGGTCATGGTGATCTTTTGGCTCATCTGAAAAATTATTGTAATTGAGTAGAGGGAAAAAGAAACTGTTGATGAGAGTTTGATGGTGATAAATTCAGAATGGTTGGGGCGAAAAAAAAAGAATGATGTAGCAATGATTGTGGAGACTCCACTAAGGCCGACGTGCAAATCAGTGACTAAAATATTATGTTCGGTAATTTGAAAGTCACTCCGCCCCTCATGAGGAAGGAGTTTTGGTAGTCTGTTTTGTTTTTCTTTCAACTACCCAAATTATTTTAGGGTTGGAGTTCGAAATCTATCTTGTCTTGTTTTATTATTATTTTCATTCAAATTCTTCTATCTTTCTGTCAACAAATGTATGTCCTTTTATTTTTATTTTATTTTTTATTATTTATTATATATTGTCTTGTTGTCTTTCTTTTCTTTAGAGAGCTCTTTCTATGGTGATTCTAGTGATGTGATATGCATGTTGAATTCACTGACTGATCTTTAAATCTAATCTAATCGTGAAATATTTGACCAAGAAGACAGGGTTGAAAATATATAAGACAATAAGTAAGTGTTTCGGTATTTGGGGACATAGTTACAGCCTCACTTGAATGTATTGAGGCAATCACTTTGTAAATCAGAAAATAACTTGATCATCTATTAGAAGATTCAATTTGAGAATTTTGAATGGGGTCGATCAGAGAATTTATAATATCCACTATCAGGAAAAGCAAAAGGGGGTTAGTTTCAAAAGGGCATGAGTCATCCATCGAGAGAAAAGTACAATATAAGTGGACATGTATATTTCACAAGCTTAAAAGAAGTGACGCAAGTGCATGAGCTTAGTCATGATCAATGTTGAAAAAGATGCGTATGATCTTCATGTTCAACTCTCAAATTACATGTTATGTATTTGTGTTTTTAAGGATTGATATGACGAAGGCATTTCATTCTACTACCCAAATGTTGTGTCATCCGTTGTTACCCCTTTTGAGCTTTAGTGTTATTTTCTTTCGTACCCCTCTTTTGGAATCAAAATAGAATTTGAAAAAGTAAAAAAAAAAAGAGTATCAAGAAAAATGGAGTAAAAAAAAAGATTTGAAAAAAAAAATGAGAAAAAATCAATCAAAAATCCATATTCAAGCAAAAGAAATGTCTGAACTACGTTTGACCTGATTCTTGCTATGACAAGATACGTAGGCAGCCCTACTCTGGGGTTCGGTCTAACCAAAGGAAAATTCAAGTTACCCAGAATGAAATAAAACTGGGGCAAAATTTTATTTTCTTAAACATGTCGATTCCAAAAATTGTATCTTTTACCCAATGTTGTGTAAATTTTGAGCCCCATGCCGACCTTTCTTTCTACCCCATTCCAAAAGCCAAATTACAACCAAAGGAAGACCTTCAGATCAATCTTTGAGAATTTCAAGGCTGAACATGTTATGGGTGAATGATATTTCATATTTTGAGTGTTATTTAAAAAGAAAAAAAGAAAAAAAAATGAGAGAGTCTTATTGGTGAAAACCCTTTTGGGCATCATAAGGCGACCGTGAATTGTGAGATCAATAAAAAATGAGAGTCTTATTGGAAAAAATCTTCATGGTCACCATAAGACGACGATGAGTTGAAAAAGAAAAGAAAATGGGAGTGGCTTGTTGGCGAAAACCCATCGAGGTGTCACTAGTCGAAGGAGGATTGTAATCCAGAGGGAACATGTTCAAGAATAGCTCCATTTTAAATTCAATGAATGGGCAAAAGTTGATAGTGATTAGTTTAGGTAGACAAGGTTATGTAATTCAAAATGCATGTCATAATCACTGAAATCAACTGTCGCACCCAGATAATTTTTTATTTTTGACGTTTTGAAAAAAAGATGTCTATTTTCTTTTTCTTTTCTTTTTATTATTATTTTTTTTTTTTTTTGATTTTATGTCTTTGTCATCGAATGGAAAATCAATATTGTCATCTTTTATGTATTTTGAGTCAAATTTATGTTAAGACAAGTGAGAAAGAACTTCAAAACTTGCTACCAACTCCCTCAATTGCAAAAGCATGACAAAGAGCTGATGCACCAAGTTGAAATGCTTCAAAATAAAGTGAGATATTCAAGAATTCTTGTCACCCGACAATTTTTAGATTCATAGAAGTATAAGGAGTGTATTTGAAGTTGAACCTAGAGGCATCATGCAAGAGAAATATGATTTTAGTCAAAGAGTTTCAATAGTCAGAATTGGAGGTCAAGAATACAACAAGTCAATGATACTTATCAAAGATTTGAAATAGAGCTGAGCATGACAAGTGCAAGAGATCGCCTCAATGGCCAAATGCCACAAATCAACCACCGTGTTTTAAATTAGAAAGTTTTCTTTATATGAAACAAAAACATGTTGGTTTCAAATCAAAGGCTTCAAAGCCTAAATATCAGAAAGATCCAATTCCTGATTTTCGCAAATACAAGAGGTAATATTTCTACACATTTTTTGTAATCACAATCATGGTAAAAATCATCATCATTTACCCCTAGGAGACGCATTTCCTTGTTTGGGTAAGTCATTTTTCATGTGTTAGGTAATGCACTTCCTAATTTGAAACAACCACTCCTAGAAGGCGCACTTTCTAGTCGAGTCATTTCATTTAATAACTAGAAAACGCACTTCCTAGTCTGAATAAGTCAGTTTTTCATTTGTCAGGTGAAGAACTTCCTAACTTAAACATTCACTCCTAGAAGACGCACTTTCTAGTCGATTCATTTCATTTGACCCATAGGAGACGCACTTCCTAGTCTGAATAAGTCAGTTGTCATTTGTTAGGTGAAGCACTTCCTAACTTGAACCATCACTCCTAGAAGACGCACTTTCTAGCCGAGTCATTTCATTCAACTCTCAGGAGACGCATTTCTTAGTCTAAATAAGTAAGTTTTCATTTGTTAGGTGAAGCATTTCTTAACTTGAACATTCACTCTTAGAAGACGCACTTTCTAGTCGAGTCCTTCAATTTACTCTTAGGAGACACATTTCCTAATTTTGGTCATCAGTTTTACTTTGAAAAAATGCATTTCTTTAAAAGGGCCTTGATTTTCCTTTTTTTTTACTGTACTTTTTAAAGTTGTGATCTGATGACACTCACAAAATTTTCTAGTGCTAACTGGGGCAAAAATTTTGTTCGTATTTAATAGGAATTTATTTTTGCTCAGGACCCTCCTGAAGAATGGGACAGGACCCTCCTAAAGAATGGGAAATTATTTTTGCTCAGGACCCTCCTGAAGAATGGGACAGGACCCTCCTGAAGAATGGGACAGGACCTTCCTGAAGAATGGGAATTTATTTTTACTCAGGACCCTCCTGAAGAATGGGACAGGACCCTCCTGAAGAATTGAATTTATTTTTGCTCAGGACCCTCCTGAAGAATGGGACAGGACCCTTCTGAAGAATGGGAATTTATTTTTTGCTCAGGACCCTCCTGAAGAATGGGACAGGACCCTCCTAAAGAATGGGAATTTATTTTCTCAGGATCCTCCTGAAGAATGGGACAGGACCCTCCTGAAGAATGGGAATTTATTTTTGCTCAGGACCCTCCTGAAGAATGGGACAGGACCCTCCTGAAGAATGGGAATTTATTTTTTGCTCAGGACCCTCCTGAAGAATGGGACAGGACCCTCCTGAAGAATGGGAATTTATTTTTGCTCAGGACCCTCCTGAAGAATGGGACAGGACCCTTCTGAAGAATGGGAATTTATTTTTTGCTCAGGACCCTCCTGAAGAATGGGACAGGACCCTCCTGAAGAATGGGACAGGACCCTCCTGAAGAATGGGAATTTATTTTTGCTCAGGACCCTCTTGAAGAATGGGACAGGACCCTTCTGAAGAATGGGAATTTATTTTTTGCTCAGGACCCTCCTGAAGAATGGGAATTTATTTTTGCTCAGGACCCTCTTGAAGAATGGGACAGGACCCTCCTGAAGAATGGGAATTTATTTTTGCTCAGGACCCTCCTGAAGAATGGGACAGGACCCTCCTGAAGAATGAGAATTTATTTTTGCTCAGGACCTTCCTGAAGAATGGGAATTTATTTTTGCTCAGGACCCTCCTGAAGAATGGGACAGGACCCTCCTGAAGAATGGGAATTTATTTTTGCTCAGGACCCTCCTGAAGAATGGGACAGGAACCTCCTGAAGAATGGGAATTTATTTTTGCTCAGGACCCTCCTGAAGAATGGGACAGGACCCTTATGAAGAATGGAAATTTATTTATGCTCAGGACCCTCCTGAAGAATAGGACAGGACCCTTCTGAAGAATGGAAATTTATTTATGCTCAGGGCCCTCCTGAAGAATGGGATGTTATTTTTCTGTTTCACCTTTTATTTTGAGTTCAGGAACATATTTGAAAAATCAAAAAAAGAAAATTCAGGAGCCCGCCTGAAGAACAGGGTGAAGATATTGTAAGTTCAGGAGCTCGCCTGAAGAACAGGGTGAAGAAGTTGCAAGTTCAGGAGCCCGCCTGAAGAACAGGATGAAGAAGTTGCAAGTCCAGGAGCCCGCCTGAAGAATAGGGTGAAGATTTTCAAGATCAAGTCAGAGGAAAATCTGGAGAACGAGTCGATTGTCAAGTTCCTCTCCAATGCCAAAAGCCAATGAGAAGGAACATTTGTTGTTTCAATTTCAACTCAGAAAAACGACTATCTCACCATTTGAGAAGTCATGAAGATTCAAGACATGATTCCAAAAAAGCTGCATAGATAGGATCTTTCTCTTGTATTTTTATTTTTCGTATTGTTCATTTCAATGTAAAAGCAGAAAGTCGAAAACCGGAAACTCGACGGAATCTCACTCGAACTCTAACTCAATGTCTCACCATTTTACCTCATTGAACTACATGTGACCTGATTCCCTTAAAACCCAGGATATGTAGGCGGTCCAAAACCAGGACTCGGTCACATCTTTTATTTTATTTTATCTTTACTTTTAGAATAATCGGAGAGTCAAAAATCATCTTTTGTCTACTTCTTTGTATGAAAACTCTTCGAGATTTCAAACAAAGAGGGGCAAAATGTAGACACGTGATTTTTGACCTTCTCCCGAATGTAATATATATATTTCTCGATATTAAATATTTATATTTGATTCGATATTATTTTAATTATTATTTTATTATTAGTGAAATTTTAGTTTAAAAAATAAATAACTAAATGAAGTTAATTTTAGGATATTATTTTATTTTATTCCTATTTTTTAAAAAAAAATACAAAAATTTTAAAAAAATATGTTTCTTTTTAAATAAATAAGTTAGTAGTTTTTGTACTATCTTAATTATATTATTTATTTATTTTTGGCTATTTTTAGACTTTTATTGTATTTTCTTAAATATAAAAATTAATTAATTATTATTATATTATTATTATTATTTTATTTGTTATTATTATCTTATTTATTTATTATTTTTTGTTATTTTTATTTTTATTTTTTTAAAAAAAAAAAAATTAATCCTATCCTATCCTAAAAACACTACCCCAACCAATCCCACATTTTCCTCACCCTCCTCAACTCCCTCCAACTTCCCCAACCCTTTACATATATATACACACACGGACAACACAAAACAAAAAAAAACTCACGGAAAAAACAAAAAAAACAAAAAAAACTTGAGATAAACCAAAACCAAAACCAAAACCAAGATTCACGGACAAAAAAATGGAAAAGAAAAACACTTAGAAAAAAACAAGGACAGGACACAAGAAACAATGAGTGAAAACAAGAAATAGTGAGAAAAACAAAAAAGGGAAAAAGAAATGGAAAGTTTTTTGAGTTTGGGTCCCCGTTTAAGTTTTTCGGTGACGACATTTTCATTTTCATCTTAAGTTAACTTATCTCACAGGTTCTACTTGAGATCCTTTCTATTTATTTTGTAAGTTTTATTATGAATCAAATAATGATTAAAGTTATTTTAATAATTCCGTAATTTAAGATGTAAAGTTTAATATTCATGTAAAGTTTTTTTTTTTTTATTGTTTTATGTTTTTATTTGTAATTTATTTATTGTATTGAATCAAAGATAAAATGTAATCTTAGTTGGTTTGTAAGTGATTGTCAATTGTTATGTTGTGACTTGTTTGCTTAGTGTTCTTCGTGATTCATTTTGTTAATTATAAATATTAAAGTTCTAGATGATTAAAAAATATAACGTTTTTTTTTAAATGCCAATATATTATTTTTTCATTGTTTATTTTTTATTTTTTAATGAATTATGAAAATTTTATGGTATAATTAAAAAGGGATTAAAATAGTTAGGTGCATGCACACTAAAAGTTTCCATGCACATACAAAGTTAGAAACAACTTAGAGAAAAACGTGAAAAAAAATAAAATATAAAGATTTTTTTTTTTTTAAAGTGGATAACAGTTTTACATTTGTTAAGTAATTATTATTATTATTATTATTATTATTATTATTATTATTATTATTATTATTATTATTATTATTATTATTATTATTATTATTATTATTTTCTTTCTTTTCTTTTCTTGTTAACTTCATTGTGATAATTTTGTTAAAAGTGGTTTTATTAATTAACTTTGTTACGTGATTATGTTAATTTGGATTTTAAATAGTTTTGTTAAGTTTATATATTAATAATTTGTTCGCAAGAGTAAGATTAATCCCTTTAGCTTAAAAAGATTTAAAAATATGTAAATATAAATCATAATTGGTAAACTGAAAAGAGAGGAAAAATCCATTTGTAAGGGAGCGAGACGAGTTGCGGAATAATTCAAAATTTGTTGCAAAATAAAGAGAGAAAAAAAATAAAAATGGATAATGTAAAATTATTTCGAGTTTACGAAATATGAAGCAAATGCCTTTAACGAGGCAAATTTTTGACACATTTAAAATTTTCGTCTCAACTAAGAATGCGGCGCACGCATCTTTCTGAGATATTTTCAAGTAATTCAAGGATGCAATAATGCACTTTGATAAATATTTTTAAAATTATTTTTCACCGATTTAATATACGAGATATAGAGATATTATAGGTATATTAAAAATGAGCAAATTTAGGCCTTAACACGATATTTCTAAATAGTTTAAGTTAAGTATAAGTCAATAAAGTGACCGTGCTAGAACCACGGGACTCGAGGGGTGCCTCACACCTTCCCCTCGATCAACAGAATTCCTTACCCGGTCTTCTGTTTTCGCAGACAAAAATAAAAGAGTCATTTTCTTTTGACTAGGGATTCAAAAAGGTGACTTGGAACACCATAACTCGATTCCAAGTGGCGACTCTGAAAATAATAAAAATAATCCCTATACAATACCGTCACTTTAATTGGAAAAATCCTTTGACCTCTACCTGAGAGCGAAAAAGGAGTGTGACAATTGTAAATAATTTAATTTTTAATTTTTGTATTTTGAAATTTTTTTAAAAAAAAAAATTCACAAAATTATCAAAAAAACCGACCATATGTGGTAGCTTTTTTTAAAATTTTCAATATTTTTTTTAACAAAATTATCAAAAAAATCGATAACATGTGAAGTTATTTTTTTTTTAAAAAAAAACAAACGACCACAAGTGGTCGGTTTCTTATTAAATTAAATAATTAATTTATTACAAATCCGACCACTTGTGGTCGGTTTTTTATTAAATTAATTAATTAATTTAATAATAAATCGATCACTTGTGGTCGGTTCTTTTTCCTCGAAAATTATTTTCTCCAATTTTAATAAAATAATAAATAATTTTATATATATATATATTTTAAAAAAAAATCGACCACTTGTGGTTGTTTTTTAAAAAGCTGTCACAGGTTTTCCGATCATAAAATTTAATCGGTTTTGTGGTCGATTTTCGTGATCGATTTTTTTTTTCTAGTAGTGATAACCGAAATAAGAAATTAAATATATATATAAATGAGTTGTTTTACATATTTTGCTTATCTCTTATCCTTGGCTAGAACTTCAAAGTATAGCATAGCCAGTGTCCAATATGGCCAAAACAAGTATACTTAAATGTGATAACATTTATGTGAGTCTAAGGATTCATAAAATTATTTATTAAATAGATGAAGTTATAAATGTGAAAGCTTTGGGAGTTATGGCTATTAATAATATTAATTAAGAGTAGATGTTATGAAGATAGAAAAATGTGAGTTATATAGAAGATTTTTTAAAGAAAACTTGTTAAGAAAATGCGAGAAAAAATCATACAAGAAGAAAAAACAAGATAAATAAGAATAAAGGTTATAGAGAGGTGTCACATCACATCGTCTATATAGATATATAAATTAATCAAAAAAAAATTATATTTTAATGTATGTGGTTATTTTCCTTAAAAAATTAATTTATTAAATATATTTTGACGTGTGTGATTATTTTCTTTAAAAATTAAATATAAATTTCAATCTTAAGAAAAATAAATTAAACCAATAAACATTATCTCCATAGGTCCATCATGTTACTCTTCAATAAAATTTGTTTTCTATATAACAACAACAACAACATGGAGCATTGACAATCGTCATAAGTAAATTAACATCTAATTTAGCGTGTGTAATTATTTTTCTTATAAATAAAATGTAAACTTCAATATTAGGGAAAAATAAATAAACCAATAAAACTTTACCTACGTAGCTTCTCATATTACTCCTCAATAAAAACTTTCTTTCCGCATAACAACAACAACAGCACATGAAGCATTGATAAATTTTTTAACATCTAATTCAATAAGTACACGTTATTTCAATGTAAGAAATTGATCATTGTTTTCTAAAAATTTTAGATGTGAAAAAAATAAAAAGATAGAAATAATGTTTCGTGCATGGTTTAGATCTACCAATGAACGTGCTTATTTTAAAGAAAAAGAGCATCAGCAATATTTACAGATACTCATCGTAAAATTTCGATTCTTAGATAAAATTGTCTGATGAAATGAGATATATTTCATGAAATTAACTATCACATCATATATATGAAATAACTTAAAAAATAAAAAAAATAAAAAAAATAGAAAAAGAACAAAATAAGCAAACTCAATGTAACAGTAGCCTGCCTTATGTTATAAAAACGAAATAGCCAACTTTCTGGAGGAATACTTCACATGTTTGCTCCTCCTCACCTCATAGCAGTAGCATTAGGTTAGTACATACTATGTTGTTCCAAGAATTGATCTCCAGGAAAGACATGAAATATTGCTTGCAATTACCAAAAAAAAAAAAAAAAGATGACACTAAGTAAAACCACCAAAAATGAAAAAGAGCATAGCAAAAAAATACTAAGTTTCTTCGTGTGTATATGTGCAAGAAAGAATGTAAAGAGGTTAAAAACGTTTTGTAGCATTATTGTGTAGTTATTAGCTTATAATTTAGTGTCATTGATTGATAGCATTTTATAAATTTATATAAATGATGAAAAATTAAATAAAAGCCCAAAAAAATCACAAAAAAGATAAATAGCATTCCTTGATTCTTAAACATGCCACATAGGATGGGTTAAGAGTCTCTTTTATATGTATATATTGATTGATTATTTTAATGGTTGCATCTTAGTTCTCCCTCCCACCCTTACCCCCACCCTCCACCCTCAACCTCTTTGATTTTTGTTGTTGTTAAATAGGAAATGATTAGTAAAATTACTGTAATATATTTTAATATTTGAAATAGTATAATTTTTTAAGACTTTTTTCACTTTATTGTGGTTCATATTATATAGTGTTTTAAGACTTTTTTTCCTTCATTTTATTGCGGTTCATATTATATGGTGTTTTTAATTTTGATATATTTTATTCGTTTCAAAATAGTTAGCATGCAGTATAAATTTTGCATAATTTTTAATAAAAAAATTAATAAGGAATGTAAATTGATTAATATGACTTTATTATCAATTTCAAAATAGTTGGCATGTGGTATAAATTTTGCACAACTTTTAAGAAAAATTAATAAGGAATGTAAATTGACTAATATGACCCTATTATCTACTCCCTCTGTTCGATTTTACTTGTCACATTTTGAGTTGAGACACTTAGTAAGAAAATAGAAAATGGCCTAAAATGCCCTTCAACTATATAAAATGGTGCAAAAAGGCCCTCCGTCTACCTATTGAGCCTAAAATATCCTTCTCACCTATCTATTGGACCTAAAATGTCCTTCACATCTACCTATTGGACCTATTTTACCTTTTTATTTAGACAAATTACAAGAAAACGTCATCCTTAAAACTTAATTACATAAATAATAGTATGTTTTTAATATTACAAAAATAGATGTTGTTTTTTACATATATAGCCATTTAAAATAATCAGAAAAGATAATTATAATTCCTAATTTAACGCTATATCTAATTTTCAATTCACATTAATTGAAGAGATATATTTTCAATCTTCAAATTAAAAGTGGAAGAGTTAATCCGTTCTTTCAAATCTTTCTCTCTCTTATATTCAAAATTTAAATATTTTTAAATAAATTAAGTATTTCATTATTTGCTCGTGTATGTTTCATTTTTTATTCATGTATGTTATCATCGAATATTATTTTATTATCTTGTATTTTAAATTTAATGTAATGGGTTAATCATAATTTTTTATGGATAAATATTTATGGAATAAAGTCATTATGTTGGAAGTACAGATGTACCATATATTTTTGTTGTATAAATATTATTTATGTCAAAATTAGATTATTATTATATTTTTGATATAATTTATGGGATAAATATTCATGGTATATTTCATTATGTCGAAAGTACTTTTCTTGTTAAAAAAATATTTATTAAATATAATTATATATTTTAAGTATTACATGGTATACACTTTTTATATCTAAAAAAAATACCATGTATGTTTATAGTATAAATATAATTTATATGATATAAATATAATTTGTATGGTATAAATATAATTTGTATGGTATAAATATATCATGTATTTTTATGATATAAATATAATTTGTATAATATATAAATATATCATAATTTTTTATGGTATAAATATACCATATATTTTTATGGAGGCATCGTGAAAGCTAGACAAGAAGGGCATTTTAGGTCCAATAGATAGATGGAGGTCATTTTTTCACCATTTCACATAGTTGAAGGGCATTTTAGGCCTTTTACCTTTAAGAAAAAATAATAAATAACATGACTATTTTACGATAGCACCCTTATATAATGATGCTTATATTGTATATTGAAGTTAATTTGGAAAAACAATAATTAATGTTAAGAGCAAAATAGGAAAAAAGAAATTGTCTTATCTTGATATATCAAAAATGAAAAGTAAAAGTAGAAATTTAATTAGAAAATTAATGACAAGTAATAGCGGACAGAGGAAGTATAATACTTCATCCGTTTCATATTAGTTGACCTTCTTTCTAAAAATATTTGTTTCAATTTAGTTATCCAAATCTTAAAATCAAGAGTATTTTATACATATGTTTCTTATTTTATTCTTGATAAAAATACTAAATATATTCATAATTTTCAAAATTATTAAATAGTGTATAAATGATCTCTATTCTCAAAACCTAAATTAAATGATTATTACTACTTTCAATTAAATGATTTAAAAACTACAACTGAGGACCTCCTAAAATGCTAAGGAGATAAAAAAAAAAGTATGAACCGTCATTGTAAAAGTTTAAGGGACCACTTTTATTGAATGAGTCAATTTAAAATAGCTGCAGCTGAAGCGCGTGTCATTGAAACTCAATGGAGGACAATACTCCGGCTACAAAAAAATGCATAAGGCGCGTAGCTCAATTAATACCAGTACCGGGTGGGGTCTCCAATATTAAAAAATAGTACTTTGTTTAACAGGACAGATAAGTAAATAAATAATATCTTGTGATTTTTTTTATCCAACAATGGAAAAATATAACCCTTATAATATTTTGGTAAACCACAATCAAAACACCTATTTTTATATTCCAAAATTGCCCCTTAGTCGGCAAGCTAGCATGACGATCAAGAGTTGTGTGCTTGATCACACTTATATATAGTAATAAAGTAATTTACATTTAAATAATTTAATATCATATGTTTTCCTCTATACTCTTTTTTACGGGTGTAGGAAAGAAATAATTGTACATAATATTTTAGATCACTTAATTAAAAGTTTTTGAAATTAATGATTATTTTCTTGAATTTCATTCAAGATCAAGCTTAACTCATCACATTCAACTAGCATAAACTCATGACTCACAAAAATAATATGACATACAAAATGACTGAAAATCAATAATATCAAGAAATATATTTCTCCATCTATACAGTTGCAAATATCATGATTTATTATGTTAGTTTATATAATATCAAATCACTTGTTTCTCTTTAGCATTTTTTAATTTCTTGTTAAACTTGCTTTCTCATGATTTTTTTTTCTTTACAACTTATTCAATTATTTAACTAAGGAACATAATGATTAAGATACTTATCAAAAAACATGGGAAAAAGTCACCGTTTACACCCTAAACTATACTCAAAAAGTCTAAGACACATCAAAACTATTGGAGTGACCTAATACACACCTAAACTACTTAAAAGTGATTTTTTTTACCCCCTAAATCTGCTGTGAAAAAAATATAATTATTCAAATAAAAAAGGCGCATCTAAATTAAAAAATAACACAAAAAAAGTTAAAATATTACCCTCCCCAGCCCCAGCATTCATTTCCCCTCCCTCATCCCCAAACCATCGTCTTCTTCTTTCCTGATTACTACAGCTATAAACGTGTGTTTTAACAGGTCCCGTATAAATTAACTTGTGTTATTTTGCTTTCTCCTTCCCCGACGGTGTCTCCAAACTAAAAAATCCCCAAACTGAAAATTTCAATTCCAATTCCAAGTTGCTAATGAGTCTGTTGATCTGAATTCCTTTTAAATTCGCACGATTAACAATGGCTAAAAATTCTCCCTCTTCTTCTTCCCCCAATTCAATTCAACCATCGAACCCTATTATCGATCTCGCGGGAGCTGCAAATCAAGCAACCGCTGATGGAGCTGTATCGTCGGCGATGACATTAGTTAATCCAGCAACCAACATGACTTCTCCTTCTAACATCTCACAATCGCCTTCAATTGACCCGTTAACCCAATCTCAGCAACAACAACAGATTTAGATGCAGCCGCAAAAAATGCAACAATAATTGACATAATCACAACAACAAATGCAGCTTCAACAACAACAACAGAATAGTAATTCGAGTAATATTAATAGCAGTAACAGTAACTTAATGTCCGCCTCTAATTTTCAGATGTAGCAGAGCTTACAGAGATCACCATCGATGTCGAGGTTAAGTCCAATGCAAATGCAACAATAGCAACAACAACAATTTGGTTTGATGAGGCAACAATCAGGAGGAAGGATTTATGGTCAAATGAATTTTTCACATATCTGCACCTTTTGGATTTATAAATGGGACCAACATGGAACCTTGCGATTAATCCGGCACTGCTGATCAAAAATTGATCTTGTGTAAGCTGAAACATCAAGTAGGATTTGGACATTGAAGAGAAAGAAAAAAAATTGATCTCATAACAATGGAGGTTTTGGACATTAAAGAAAAGAAAAAAAATTAAATTAAAAAGAAAAAAGAAAAATTTATGAAAATAATATTTTTTTTTTTTTCATATTATGCTAACGTGGCAGACGCGTGTAAAGCACCGCACCACATGTAAGTGGCATAATGCTTTACATGGTGTAGAAAACTTCGCTTTTATATAGTATAGGTGTGTGATAAGTCACTCCAATAATTTAAGTGTGTCTTAGACTTTTTGAGTATAGTTTAGGGTGGAAACGATGACTTTCCCAAAAACATGATTAAATGTAACTATACTAAATTAATTATGCAATAAAAATAATATAAATTACACTTATTTCATTTGCTTAAAATTACATTATTTTGAGTATGGGCCCGGACTTAGCACGGGCCTTGTGTGTCTAGTACTTTTATATAAACGAGAATCCGACGAATTCGTCGTCCTCACAGGGGCAAAAGAAGAATTTGGCACCTACACGTGGCTACCTGTTTCTTGCTTATTTCAGTTTTGCACCCATTTTTGTTCTTTTTAGTCCATTCTAGGTGGGGTAATATAATTGGTGTATATTGATGGTGCTTCTCTTTTTCTATTAAAAAAAAATATTTGGGTTAACTATGTTTTACTAACTTCTTTTCTTTACTCATTTCGATTCATATCAGTGATTAATAAATATCTTTCCACGTAATCAAAAAATATAATTTTTATTATATTAATTTATATGACTCACTTTTTTTTAATTAATTCCAAAAAAATAATATATTTTTATCTTTAATAATATTTTAATTTTAAAATATTTATTTTATCCTTAATGAAATGATAGTATCACCACACACATATTATGACTTACTTTAGATCACAAGTTTCAAAATCTTTCTTTCTGTTTTAATCTTCTTATTGAGTCAAATTAATTCACAAAAATTAAGACACAAGGAGTAATAATTTTTTTTTCTCAAATTTTTTCTTATTTAGATATGTAATTAAAAAATTATATTATATTAAAGAAGAATTTGGCACCTACACATGACTGCCTGTTTCTTGCTTATTTTAGTTTTGCACCCATATTTGTTCTTTTTAAGTCCATTCTAGGTGGGGTAATATAATCAAAAAACTACATGGAGTAGCATATCTAAGTCTTAAATTACAAAAAAATAGCAACACTTATAAGAAATTACACTGTGTAACAAAAATAATAATATTTTAATAGTGGTCCTCTACTTTACCGTCTGAGAAAAGTTACCGTGTATAGGTTCCCCTTTTCACGCTTTCTTCTTCTTTTTCCTTTATTTTAATTTTTTTTTCCTTTTTTACGCCATTAACAGAATTCCCGCTTTCAATTTTTTTTTTCTGTCGCACGGTTTTAGCACGATCTGATAAGGATTGTGTTCTTCTATTTCAAGTAACTAATTAATTATGTTATTGCATGTTATCAGTTTCTCCTTTTTTTTGGTACTGTAATCCATTAGCAACTTCGATTGTAAGGTTTTTATGCTCTAATGGCTGAACACACACCAAAATTATAAAGAAATAGTGGTATACCACCTATTAATTTGGTGTCTGATTATGCACCATCGTTTAGTCTTAGATTAACTCAAGACGATATAGTTAAAGTTGTTTCTAATCCTATACAGTCGAAGAAATCTGAGAGTATGAAGGAGATTAGGTTCAAGTTTCGTAACGACTCGGTGAAGATGGTTGATATTTTGAAAAAAAAATGGTTGAAGAAAACTCCTTCTTCAAAAGAACAAAAAATAAAACAAATATGACAAGAAAAGGAAAGACAAAGAAATTATAGAGTCAAGCAAGGTTGATGACGATGTTGAGAACTATTCTGCGAATGAATTTGAAGAAGACAGGGAGGAAGAGATTTTTTTGTCATTGCATATGTATTTTTTATTTACTGTTATGTATTTATTGATTTTAATAAAGTATTTATCAAAGTTGGGAGTAATATATATTTTTTCAGGGAGTTAATATGTATTTTATGTTCTGCTGATATGTATTTTAGGATTTCAGTAAGCTGATTTGTGAAGATGATAGGTTAAATATATGTTTTTGGTTAACATGTATTTTTTTGTAAAATTTTGGAAAGCTGTCATGTTTATTTGTATTTTGTATAATAAATGAATTTGCTAAGTTGCATGTATGAAAAATATATTGTTATATGAACTACTCATGAAGAGTTATTTGACTATATATATTTTTAGTATAATTGATATGTATTTTCAGTATTTTGAAATGCTAAAATATACAAATACTTTTTGTTGAGAAGTATATTTGCACTTTCATTTGTTCTTTTGTTAGGTTCAATATACATTTTAAGGTATAGGATAGCATTTGTATTTTTATACATACATATCAAATTTCATAGGTATTTTGCTTTTGTGATGATTTTATATTTTTGTTCTATTCAAAATACATATGCTTGTTATATGTATTTTTTGATGTGTTGGTTGTGTTTTATTTTATTTTTACAGTTTAATAAGGTGTAGTTTTAATATGTATTTTATGTTCTGCTGATATATATTTAGGAATTGCAGTGAGCTGATTTTGTGAAGATGATAGGTTTAATATATATTTTTGATCAACATGTATTTTTTTGTAAAATTTGGGAAGATGCAATGTTTATTTGTATTTTGTATATTAGATGAATTTGCTAAGTTTGCATGTTTGTAAAATATATTGTTGAGAAGTACATTTGCAATTTTATTTGTATTTTTGTTAGGTTCAATATACATTTTAAGGTATAGGGTAGCATTTGTATTTTTATACATACATATCAAATATCATATGTATTTTGCTTTATTGATGATTTTGTATTTTTGTTATGTTCAAAATACATATGAATGTTATATGTATTTTTTTTTGTTAAATGCATAGTTGTTGTGTTTTGTTGTTTTTACAGTTTAATAAGGTGCAGTTTTATTTTGTATAAGTGTTGCGTGATGAAATATTCATTGTACAAAAACTTTTAAGATTTGCACCACATATGCTCTCCTACAATGATAATGATATTGATGGAAGGTTACGAGCCATATTAAACAAGGAGCAGTACAAATATTTTTATGACAATGACATTTTTGGGTATTTATAAAGAAGAAATACTGTGTAGTTCAAGCACAGTTGTGAAAATGTGTTATGTCCCTCAAGATAAAGAGTAGTTCTTCTTCTGCGATAATCATTCGGGCTAATGACACTTCCCTTCATTTTACTCCTAGGAAATTTGCTGTTATTGCTGGGTTGAATTGTGTCGGTAATAGGTACGACTTTATTTTCAACGAGGATGTAACAAACAGGTTTGTTGAGAAGTATTTCAATGGTTCAGAATTTATACAAAAAAGATAATTATTTCTAGCAGTCACAGACAAAGTTTGGGGGAGAAAAATGATAAGGATGCCGACAAATTTACACTTCTGTATTTCCTCCATTCTTTTGTTTTATCTAACGTTGATACTATAGTTATACCCCAACTTCATTTTAATTTGGTAGAGATTGGTAGATATAAGAATTTTCTTTGGTGACTTTATCATTCGAGGATCTAGCAAGAAGTTTGAACAATAGGTTGAAAGCTGGTGGAAAGTTTTATTTAATACAGGGAATGCCACTGGCTATTCAAGTCTGGCTTTATGAGTGTTGTTGAATGTTCCACAAAAGGCTGCTTCCAAGGTTGATAATCGGATTTTCCGATTATTAAATTGAAAGACATAGGCACCTCGACCACTCTCCGAGTATTTGATGGATGCTATGTTTAATGAAGATGGCAAGCTTCGTAGTTAATAAATACATATGTATTTTATCGTCTACATAAATACATTTGACTTACAATTATTTACAGATACTTTAACAGATTTTATCTATATTCCTAGGTTATATTTAAGAACATTGAGCCAACTCAAAGGAAAATGTCAAAGTTTGAAATACCAGAGAAGGATAAAGTTGATGATGAACATTCAGTTGATTCGGATGATGATTTTCAGGATCCACCACTAAAACAAATCTATGAACGCTCAAAAAAGAAATAAAAAGTTGATTCATCAACATCCGCAGTGAAGAAACAGTTAAGGAAACAAACACACAATATAGTTGATGAGCATACCCCCAAAGAGCACACCACCTCCCCGTGCTGCAAAGGTTGCCAAAGTGAAGACACCAGTTTTTAAGCTCATTCAAACACGACAGGCAACTACTTCAAAATGGCAGAATGTGAAGCAAATAGCTAGGGTAATTTTTTCTCCGGTACAGTCAAAATCGAAGAGTCCTGTGGAGGAAAAAGATGTTACGTCAAATAAAGTTTTTGAAGCATTTTGTGATCAGGTAAGTTTTTGTCAAATACCTGTCTACATTAAAAAAAATTGTTTATTGATTTTGTATGAAAAAAGGTTTGTCGAGAGTTGAAAGGAATTCATAGATTAGTGGAGTCAATCGATTTGATTCTGAAAGCAATTGAACAAAGCAAGGTGAAATTTTTACTATTCAAATATGATTTAAAAAACTTATCTGATTTGCATATGTATTCTTATTGGACTTACTTATACAAATACAGTATACATATGAGAATATTGTGTTACAATTATTCAATGTCCTTGAATATGTATTTGTAGGAACAGTGTGCAGATAAAGAACCTAAAGAGGAAAATATTGATCATGATGGTTTAGAAACATCTGGACAACACTACAGTCCAGATATTGTTCAGAATTCAGATAAGATGTTTGACGGTACAAACGTAAAGGTAAAATTTTTAATATTCAAAACTGCTTTAAAAATCTTATCTGATTTACTTATGTATTCTTAGTGGATTGACTTATACACATACAATATACAAATGCGAATATTGCTTAATAATATTTAATGTCCTTGCGTATGTATTTTGTACGAACAGTGTGCAGATAAAGAATCTGAACAATCAAATATCAATGATGGTGGTTTAGAGACATCTGTACAATACTTCAGTTATGATGTTGTTCAGACTTCGAATAAGATATTTGACGATTCAAAGATAAATATTTAACTTGCATATATGTATTTACAAGCACATTTAAATGTAATTTCATTATGTTTATTTTGTTTTTAATGTTCATACATATATGAGTATATACAGTTTTAGTTAAACATTCATTTAAAAAAAATCATATAGTGTACATTTGTAGTTTCGATACTTCTATTATAACAATATGTATTTTTAGGTTGATTGCAAACTTCATACTCTGTAAAATAGTGTGTTTTAATTTTGTATATACATATATTTTTTGAGAACGCTGTTATACCAATATGTATTTTTAGTGGATTGAAATATACATATTCAATATGAAATAAAATATATACATATACAATGAACTTAAATATTAATAGTTTATTGAACTTGTATTTGTATTTGTAGCAATAATATGAAGATAAAGATCCTAATCTCCAGTATATAGATTATTCTGGTGCCGAAACATCACTACAACTCTTTAGTCCCAATGTTGTTCAGAATTTGGGTGACAAGTTGGATGGTACAAAGGTAAATAATTAACTTACTTATGTTTATTCATTTGATTGCACATATGTATTTTTGTACCTTACATTTATATGTTCTTTTATATATTTGTATATAAACATATACAACTGAATATGTATTTGATGTTGTTTTTTTACCTTTTTTACTTGTCTGCAAGGGGTGCACTGATTTGCATTCAGATCAAACAAAATATGAAACTGATTCTCAATTTTTAATCTCTGATAAGCTTCTCCAAAGTATAAATTTGAATTATATACATTCTGAGAAGGTTGTTCAAGATGATTATCAAGTATGTATAATGAATATGTCTTTGAGTTTATGTGATGTAATAATGCACAGGATAATTATCTTTTTTCTTTCATTTTTTCTAGACCAGGGATAAAAAAAATGGATGAAACAATTTTGTCTGATTCCCAATTTACAATCCCCGATGAGCTGCTACCGAGTCTAAATGCCTACCAGAGAAAAAGCACCCTCATACATTCATCGGCAAACCGTTAAGAAGAAACTCCTGATAAGAATTTGAATGATAAACATTTCAAGGCTGTTGTTGAAGATCATTGTCGAGTATGTATAATGAACATATTTTTGAGGTTATGTGAGTTATAATGGATAGAACAAACTAATGTTTTTTTATTTTTTGTATACCAACAAAGAGAATGCTGGATTGAGTGCAAGTACATTGATGTATGGAGAGACTGAAATTTATACAGAGGAGCAAATTATGACACCTCCAAAAATTCATGTACTAACCGTTGATGAACAAAGGGATGAATCAGTGTGGCCTGATTCACAAAACACAATCCCTGATGAGCTGCTATCTAGTCTAAATATCTACCAGAGACAAAGCATCATCGTTCATTCCTCCGCAAATCGTGAACATCAAACTCCCAAACAAAAGATAAGAATTAGGCGACCGTCCAAATTCAAGGAGTCATAACACACGATTAAGTTTGATTTAGCAGCTGGTAAGTACACTAATATATATATTTTTAATGTAATATGTTTGCAAATACGTTTTTATAATTTACATTTTTGTATTCTGTAATAACAAAGGGAGCTCAGCAGGGCAAATACATATATTCTCTCAGAAACATCCATTTGTTTCTCACCCGATTGATGGGATAGTGGACACGAAGATTCTCAACAAGTTCATGAATTGGATTTCTGTCGACCTTCTTAAAGGTCATGCTAAAAGGTATTTCTTTTGAATTGTTTATTTTTTTTTTCATTTTTATTATGTTTTGATGATTTACCATGTACTGAATAAAAAAAGAAAGGGAAAAGTGCAACATTACAAGAGGAGTAAATCAGTCATTCCAATGATGAATTTCAGAGTTGAAACTGTTGAAGATAAAAATTGATTCTATATTATGGGGTTCGCTGATCACTCATGGACAAACTCGATTAGTATATTATTTTAATATATTTTTCTTTAGAGTTGTAACACTACATAAAATACATATACTGTTACCTGCAAATACATATAGTGGTACACATATGTATTTTTACTATATTTTTATTTATTTACATATGCTTTGTTAAAAATACATATATAATTTATTAATATACATATGATGTGTTCTACGAAATCACATCCTGTTGCATATAATTTTTTCTTACATTATTTGTATATAAATAGTTTACAAATGAAATTATACATACGCAGTTCTTAGACTATAAATTAAAAATGCATATGTATTTTACCTTACATACACATGCTATTTTTGTATATAATTTGTTTGAATGTTCTAAAATTTGTGGTATTAATTATTGCAGCAAATTGATGTTTACTTCTACTACTTGCGGAAGAAGTAGAAGTACGAGCCCCACAGCTCTTACAAATACAGTACAGTAGATTGCAACTTCATGAATATAATTAGGTCTGTGATAGAAGTTTATTCTGTGGATGATCTAAATCTTAATGCGGGAGGACAAAAGTACCATCTTAATGAATACATTAATGGGTTCCGTATGCATGATGCAGTGCCATGGCATACAGTGGACAATATTTTCATTCCTATCAATATAAAGGACAGACATCATTTGGTTCTTGTTGTTTTATCGTTCTCAGAGAGGTGCATATTCTTATACGATTCATATGAATCTTTTGGTCATTATGCGGTTGTTCTTTCTAAGATCGAAAAATTATCCGAGATTATCCCTTTATGTCTCCATGCTTGTAATTTCTATGAAAAGAAAGATATTGATCTTTATAACCATCCAAGATACAAAGATAAAAGACTCAACATACCTTTTTGATGTGTTATTTGAAGAGGGTTTGCCTCAACAACCAAGTGAAAGCTTGTAAATATTTTAATATACATATATCAAATTTATAAGTTTGTACAAAATATATTTTACTTATTATTTAATATTTTTTGTAGGGACTGTGGTCTATACATGGTTACATATGTAGAGTGTCTTTCTTATGGTCAAAGATTTCCTTCGATTGAGTTCAACCCCGACGCACTTCGTACAAGATATGCTGCATTATTGTGGGACTATGGCATGAGAAAACAAGAAGCAAATGCTCATAATGACGTCGAAGCACCCTTGAGGCCTGTTAGGAAAAGAAGAATAACTAATGTCACAGAAGTTTTAGAAGTATGATGGTTGATGAATTTATTACATTGGATAGTTGACAATCTGGTGTCTGGATGTTGGTTCTAATTGGACAAACTTATTTTATGTTTTAAAGTGAATCAAACTTACTAATTTTGAATTGAATGAAAGTAATTCATTTTAGTCGTTTAAGTTGTATATGTTTTCAATATTTTTGTATAATGTGTTTTATTTTCAGTGTTCAGTTTTAATTATTGCAGTGAGATTTAACTTCAAAATACATATCTAGTGCTCAGATTATGCAATAAAAATACATAGGGAGTGAACATCATATGTATTGTAATCTTTGTTCATTTACTTTCAAAATACATATTACGTGAATCAAACTTACTAGTTTTGAATTCAATGAAAAAATTCATTTTTAGTATTTTATTTTGTATATGTTTTCAATAATTTTGTACTCACTGTTTTATTTCAATGTCCATATTTTATTTGTTACAGTGACATTTAGCTTCAAAAGACATATGCAGTGTTCAGATTTTGCTATAAAAATACATATGTAGTATATATCATATGTATTATAATCTTTGTTCATTTACTTTCAAAATACATATGAGGTGAATCAAACTTACTAATTTTGAAGTGAATGAAAGTAATTCATTTTAGTATTTTATGTTGTATATGTTTTCAATAATTTTGTACTCAGTGTTTTATTTCAGTATTCATGTTGTATTTGTTACAGTGAGATTTAGCTTCAAAATACATATGCAGTGTTCAGATTTTGCAATAAAAATACATATGCAGTATACATCATATGTATTTTAATCTTTGTTGATTTACTTTCAAAATACATATGAGGATGGACTTTAAAAAAAAAGAGATACAAGACATGAATTGTCTTTCTTATTGGTGATCATATTTGAAGAACCTCTCAGTTATCAAATACACATACCATAAAACATATGTATTTTTCAAATAAAAAATATTTGTATTTTTCTATTGCAGAACTGTAATACTAATTGTTATTTATAAAGCATAATAGCAAATGGTACATAAATGTCTTAAAACACAAATATGAGTTCATTATTATAAAAAGTGCAAAAGAAATTATTAAAAAAAATACGGAAGAACAAATATATCATTTACGATATTTTTTACACGAACGCTTATTGTGACCCTTAGCCCCAAAACCACTGCATGAGTTGATGTTCTTCTTTCTAAACCTATCTCGGCCCAATTTTTCATGATCCTTCTTTGCAGGTCTTCCAGGAGGGCGTTTGTACTTCGGAGGCAGTACTATTTCACCAAGTATGCTAACTGGAATTATCCAGTCATCTTGGTGTGGTAAAGAATAGATTGGAACATCATATATTTTCAAGACTGTTTTCGGCTTATAAAAATCACATCAATATGACCCCTTGATAAAATTCTTGCTAGCCAAGACCGCACAAGCATGTGCACATGGTATTTCATCCAGTTGAAATGCGTTACATAAGCATGTTTTTTTCTTGAGAGAAACGATGAAATGCTTTTGTTTGTCGTGCACCATGTACACATACTTTGTGGTTGGTACAACCTGATATTATTTTTAAAAATTCAAATTAAAAATTATCAAAAATAAATATATAAATGCATTGTGGCAAAAAGATGCAAAATATATATTTTGATATGTTGTAAACACAGCTGCAAAATATAAATATACATATTTGCTAACTGCATATATATTTTTCTGCTTACTGCATATGTGTCGTTATAAATACAACAACAAAGATTAATACCAACAAATCCCATAAATATTTTTATTTCTTACTGCATATGTCTTTTGTTTAGTAATAAAGATTAATGCATATGTATTTAATAGTGAAAATTGAATACTGCATATTGCGTATTGGATATGTATTTTTTTCCATAATAGAGAACATTCATTAACTTAACAATTCACTTTAAAGCACATACGTCCACAACTATTTATATATACGAATAAAATTAAATTCATAAGTTTAAATTACACAACTATAAAAGATCATATCGTCATACGAGTACACAAAACCCCGTCTTTTTTAGTATGTCATTAAATTTTCCGATGAGAGTTGTGAATGTATAAGAAGCCTCCTGCCTATTTTCACAATTTTATTTTCCAAAAAGCAATTGAATTTCTTCTAGAAAATTATAAATTGACAGTTCTCTAGCTGATACAAGTACTCCATTTATTGACTCAGCAATGTTTGAAGTCAAAGTCCATCCTCGGTGAACTGTTGCATAAGACCTAGCCCACTTTTGTAACCAGTCAATTTCAAATATTTTTTCACTCTAATATCAACTGCCTCAACCTTTTCTATTGGCATGTGAGATTCTGGCTTCGAATATGCTTTGGCATTGTATAATATATCTCCGATAACACATTGTGTGACTCTCTGTAAAGTTTTTTCGCATTTCCTCATAGATGCCACGTACATGCATAATGAGGAACATCTTTGTACGCATCACCAACAACCTTTATGATGCTTGAATTTCGATCAGAGACAACACATATGTTTTGCCTTTCCCCGTACGCTATCTTTAGATTCTCAAGAACCAAGTCCAAGATGCATCATTTTCTGAATTAAGCACACCATATGCCAGAGGAAATATATGACATGCATTTATAAACATATTTTGCGCAGTCAAATATAAATACATATTGTAACTGCATATGTATTTATTGAAACTACAGTTTCAAAAAACTATATATTTTACCAAAAAAGAGTTTCAATTACAAATAGTAAAATGTAAATGTACAACACACATACACATTATCAATTATACATGTTTCATTCATGAAACTTTGGAAATATATCTATTTTATAGAGATTAATAGACTACATATATAATTATTAAATACATCTGGGTTATTCTGTAATTAGTTATTCTTCAGTTCTCTATATATACAGCTGTAACCCCTTCAATATTAAAGAGATCAATTAATTATTAAATCTGTATCATGGTATCAGAGCTAGGGTTTCTTCTTCCGCCCAAACCCTAATCTCTCCTCTTTTCCGACGTGTGTGCGCCGCCGCCACCGTCTACACCACGCCGCACGGCCTCCCTCCTCCGCCGTAGGTCGGCGCCATGGACAAGGTTATTGATCCTCTGTCAAAATTACCGTCTGGAGTAAAATTACTGCTCAGGAATCTCCACAATCTCATCCCCGAAAAATTATCTGACAACAACTACCCGGCCTGGGCACTTAACGTCCGCACCGCCCTCGCAGCCAACTTGCTGCTCGGATGGATTGACGGTGCGGAGAAGCCGCAGCCCGAGACAGCCGAGAAGGACGGCGTCAAGCTCCCAAATCCCGACTACCTTCCGTGGATGATCGTAGACACTCAGATCCGAGCCTGTCTTCTCGCAGTTATTAGCCCCTCTGTGCACAAACACGCCCGGGGTTTTCTCACATCGGCTTCACTTTGGGACGCACTAGCCACAAGGTACAACTCTGTGTCCACGGCTCATATTTTTCAGTTGCGTGACAAATTGCATACTCTTCGGAAGGGAACGAAGACGATGACTCAATACCTTGATGATGTGGCCTCTATTCTGTCTGACCTAGATGCTGTGAACGAGATTATTCCTGAACGAGACGTGGTGAATGCCGTGATACGTGGTCTTCCGGCTGGCTATTCCTCTCTCAAACAGCATATTCGCCTCTCGCCTGTCGAAATCACTCTGAATCAACTGTCTGGATGGCTTAATGCAGAAGAATTGAATCTAGACATGGAACACAAATTACTGCTCGGAGAAGCCAGTTCCACCCCTGGCGTCACGGCTCTTTACTCGGCTGGCAGCGGAGGCTCGGCCAGGGGTCGCGGTGACGATCGCCGTAACCAAGGGCGAGGCAGCGGCGGCGGTGACCGTCGAAACACCGGGCAGCAAGGCAGAGGCGGGCCTCCACCGAGGGACGGCTTCCAGTCAGGCCGCGGACAGGGACGAGGAAACCAGCGGATGCCCACACGAGATCTTCCGACGTGCCAAATTTGTGCTAAACGGGGCCATTCTGCGGCTAATTGCTGGTATCGTTATGATGACTCGCAGAATGTAAATATCCAGTCCGGAGGATCAAGGGCGATGCATGCGTCCACAAACGCTCAATTTGGCGATTGGTATCTAGACACAGGTGCTAACACCCATGTGACGTCGGATTATTCACAACTTCAAGCTCCTCATCCGTATCATGGCTCAGAAACTATTACAGTAGGCAATGGTCAATCCCTTCCCATCACAAACACCGGCTCTGGGTATGTCTATACCCCAAATGGTAAATTTCATCTCTCAACCCTTCACCACGTCCCTTCCCTCACATCCAATCTTTTATCTGTTTATCGCTTTACTAAAGAAAATAACTGCACCCTCATTTTTAATGACACCAATTTCCAGATAGTGGACAATACCACGAACCGGGTGCGGTACACGGGCCGCTGTGAGCATGGGCTATACACTCTTCCATCCAGGTCTCCGTCTGTTGTGAGTCAAGCCATTCTCTCGTCAACCTGGCATCGCCGGCTTGGGCACCCATCATCCGCCATCACCAAATCCATTTTATCTTCCTTAGGTTTTAATTTTTCAGAAAAATTACATTGCGAGTCCTATTCAGTGTCTAAATCTTGTCGTTTACCTTTTTCACTGTCTGAACACAAGGCCACTGCGCCATTTCAATTAATTCATTCTGATGTTTGGGGTCCAACCTCAGTTCCTTCTGTTCAAGGTTTTCGTTATTATATCTGTTTTGTTGATGATTACAGTAAATTCACTTGGCTTTATCCTCTGAAATTTAAATCCGAAGCTTATACTATTTTTGTAAACTTTGACCGAATGGTTCAAAATCAATTTAATGCCAAAATCAAAATTTTTCGAAGTGACAATGGCAAAGAATTTGTCAACAATGCATTTGGTGTTTTTCTTCAAAATCTAGGGGCTCTTCATCACACTTCATGTCCATATACCCCTGAACAAAATGGCGTTGCTGAGCGCAAACACCGTCACCTAATAGAAACAGTTGTTGCGCTCCTCCATGATTCCACCTTACCTGTTTCCTTTTGGGTTGATGCCCTTGCTACTGCCAACTACCTCATAAATCGCATGCCCACTCATACTCTCTCCAACTCCACTCCATATGCCCGTCTCTACAATCATCCACCCGACTATATCCATCTCCGCCCGTTTGGGTGTCTAGTTTATCCCTGGTTGCGTCCGCACACTCAACATAAACTTCAACCTCGGTCCACCCCTTGTGTCTTTCTAGGCTATCATCCCACTATCAAAGGTTACAAATGTTTCGATCCTGTATCTCAGAAAACATATGTTTCCCGTCATGTTCGTTTTGTGGAGGAACAATTTCCTTACACAAGTCTTTCCTCTACTCCATACTCCCCCAATCCACTTGGCGTTGTGCCATTATTTCCGTCCTTTTCTCACGCTCATGCTCCGGCTCACTCGGCACCTAACCCGGTACCCCACTACACCACTACCCACCCGAAACCCCAAACCTCCCACCCGAACACCCAGCCGACTGCCACACAACCCACCACTTCCCTACATCATACTCCTAACACACATACAGCCACCCCATCCACCGCTGCACATCCCAGCTCCCACGGCAGCCCCACCCAACCCCCGCCCACGCATCATACAACTCCACCACCCCTTCCTAATCACCCTCCACTCAACACTCATCCTATGACAACCCGAGCCAAGGCCGGTACCTTCAAACCCAAAGCCTACCACACTCAAATACCCTTTGATGCACATCCCACAACTGAGCCTACTACCTACAACCAAGCCTCCAAAAATAGTTTCTGGTGCCAAGCTATGGATGAGGAATTTCAGGCTCTGAATGAACAACGTACATGGGATTTGGTACCTCTGCCTAGTAACCGAAAGTCTATTGGGTGCAAATGGGTGTTTCGCATCAAACGAAATTCAGATGGATCTCTTTCTCGCTATAAAGCACGTCTGGTTGCAAAAGGGTATCATCAGGAGTATGGTGTGGATTATAAGGAGACCTTCAGCCCTGTTGTTAAGCAACAGACTATTCGTCTGGTCTTGTCTCTTGCTCTTCACTATGATTGGCCGCTTCATCAGCTAGACGTCAGCAATGCCTTTCTTCATGGTCATCTTGAGGAAGAAATCTATATGGTTCAGCCACCGGGATATGTTAATCCCAACCGTCCTCACTATGTTTGCAAGCTTCGCAAATCACTGTATGGCCTGAAACAGGCCCCTCGTGCCTGGTACACACGTCTCTCTACTTTTCTGCAGGGTCTTGGTTTTCGCACCTACCATCATGACAACAGCCTCTTCACCCTTCACTGTTCTCGAGGGACAGTCATCATTCTTATCTATGTGGATGATATTGTTATTACAGGCAGCTCATCATCACTCATCACTGAAATTACTGAAGCTATGCATCGTGACTTCAAACTTAAGGACCTCGGTCCTCTGGAGTTCTTTCTTGGCCTCGAACTCATCCGCAAATCGGGAACCATATTGATGCATCAGACAAAATATACCCTTGAACTTCTAAATCGGGCTGGAATGACAGACTGCAAACCCGCGGTCACTCCCATGGCAGTCCGCCAATCCCCAGGGCCGAATACTCCCTTTGCCGATCCTACACTATATCGGAGCCTCGTCGGTGGACTTCATTATCTTGCTGTTACTCGTCCGGACATCCAATATGCAGTCAATCGAGTCTCCCAATCAATGCATGCTCCCACAGAACAACACTTTCAGGCCTTGAAACGCATTCTGCGCTATCTTCAAGGTACTCTTCACTGTGGAATTTTATTTCAAAAGGGCTCGTTTGATATATCTGTTTTTTCTGATTCGGATTGGGCTAACGACAAAGATGATCGAAAGTCCACTACTGGATATATTGTTATGATGGGACCGAATCTGATTTCCTGGTGCACCAAGAAGCAAACGCGAGTGTCCCGTTCCTCCACAGAAGCAGAATATCGTGCCATGGCTGCGGGTGTTGCTGAAGCCATGTGGTTACGATACCTTACGGATGCACTTGGCATTCCCCCGACGAAACCACAGATTTATTGTGACAATCAGTCCACTATTTGTGTTACCAAAAATCCAGTCCTTCATGATCGTATGAAGCATGTTGGGTCTGACTGTCACTTTGTTCGCGATGAGGTACTTGCAGGAGCGATGGCCACGCACTATGTCCCATCTACTGACCAGCTTGCTGATATTCTCACCAAGCCTCTTCCGTTACAGCCTTTTCAGTCTCTCTGCTCCAAGCTGCCCCTCGTTACCGCTGATCAGCTTGCGGGGGGATAATAGACTACATATATAATTATTAAATACATCTGGGTTATTCTGTAATTAGTTATTCTTCAGTTCTCTATATATACAGCTGTAACCCCTTCAATATTAAAGAGATCAATTAATTATTAAATCTGTATCAGAGATATGTATATTTGATATAGATTTGTATTCTCAAGTGATATGTAGAGATACATATTAAAATACAAACAGGACTACAATGTAAATATAAAATGAAACTAACCTGCTTCATCCATCGTACAGGCAGTTACAAATGTTCTAGTATACATTCCTCTTAGATGACTACCATCAACAACTACGACAGGTCTACAATGATCAAATCTTTTAATGAATGCACAGAGAGCTATAAATATATACAAGAACCCATTTTCATCCGTCTTCTTCATTCTTATATGTGACTCAGGATTGGTATTGTTCAAAACATATATGTAGGATGGTAATTTGCTATAAGATGCTGATGGTTTACCCCTCAATTCTTCTAACGCTCTTTTCTTGGTCCTCCAACATAAAGTGTATATCAAATCCATACGAAACTCTTCCTTCATGTCATGTTTGATTTTGATCACACTGTATTTTCGTTTGTGATTTTTAAATTTTTGTTTAACCATACCACCTATTAACATACTAGTAGCATGCATCTTTGGATAAATCTTGTTCTTCACTTGGAAAGTATGAATTCTCTAATTCTAAACATTTCAGAATCTCTTATATCAGAGGCACGACATAAAAATTCACAGTTACCTGATTTGCAAACCAATGTATAACTCCATCCAACAAATTTTAATATATTCAAAATACATATCCAAACCCATTTTAAACATGAACAAATTAATCTTGAATGTACGCACCATTTCTTACTTGACCTTTCACTTCGAGTTTGAAATTTCTCCCTAATTGTATAATCCTTCATGACTGACTTTAAATTTTTTTCGTCAAGTATACCTGATCTTCCTCAATATTCTTGTGATGTGGGTCTGAGATAATCACCTGAACCGTATTCATCTCAAATACATCTAATGTTGTTGTATTTTCAGAAATCACCAAAGCACCTTCAGTAGATGTCTTTAACACTTTATGCGAATCGTTACATTCGTCTCTTCTTTCAACATCGCATATAGATGAACTTGCAAAGGTGCTCATAACATCTTTCTCCAAAATGCTTATATATAAAGGAAGACCATTCATGTCTTGTATCTCTTTTTTTTTTTTGCAAAATAAACACCTTTAAACTCATTTCATTATGTATTTGTATTTGCCCTGCATTACTAGTGATTTGATATTCCACTTGAATACGTTTGCTGCTCAAATTCACATTTAAGTGAGATGCCAAAAGATTGTGTAGTTCATTAAATGATGCTGTCATGCTCAACAATATTGCATCAGTGACGTACTCTTCATAGTTTTTTTCATACGTCCACCTTCTAGAGTGCTTCACGAGAATTGGTATGCTTTCCATTGCTAACTTATTTCACCTAAAATACACAAATATACATATCTGTAAGCTGTCAATTGTTACAACATACACTTTCACAAAAATAAAATCAAAACTAAATTCTGCAGTTATAAACGTAAATAATATATACTTACACAGCCAACAACTACAACCTAAAACACATTAACAAAATAATTTTTAATCTTAAAATACAAACACAACAAAAAATTTCAGAAAAAATACAATTATAAATTATCTGTTCAACGTTAAATACAATCAAATCTAGAACCTCCAGAATCGAACACAACAAAAATATATTTAACAGAACTTTTCAACTATATAGATATACTCTCAAATTTCGAGAAGCAAAACTCCAAAATATAGAATTTGATCATCTTGAAAAACTGATTTCAATCACTTTTTTTTGTTATATCAGTTCAACTTAATGTTGCATTAACTTTACCTCAAATTTTTTTTAGAAAATATTCATAAACAAATTAACGACGACGTGAAAAATTTAAACAAAGTAGCACGAATAGATCAATAAAAGAATTTCGAACGAAATAACTGTAACGGTGCAGAAAAAAATTAAGAACAAATTCCTTTTTTTCGATTTCATAGAACCTGATGAAATTGTTATGAGAAAAAATATTATGATTTAATACCTTCAACAGCAATAAAGGATGAATTTATAACCGATAGTTGAATTCCAAAAGAAGGTAGAGTTGATCGTTAAATTCGAAGAAACTGCTCGTTCAAACTGATCGTTGAATTTGATTGAACAGAAGAAGATACACTTGAATTTGATTGTTCAATTAGAAGAAATTGAAGATTCAATTGGTTTTGAATTTGATTTTTTTTTTGCATGAACACCTTTCTCTTAAACTGAAATTTGAATTTGAATACTGTTGTTAAGAAATAAATGATCATTGAATTTGATTGAACAGAAGAAATTGAACAGAAGAAGATATACTTGAATTTGATTTTTCAATGAGAAGAAATTGTAGATTCAATTGCTTATGATTTTGATTTTTTTGTTGCATGAACACGTTTCTCTGAAACTAAAATTTGAATTTGGATACCGTTGTTAAGAAATAACGAAAATCACGTGATTTATGAGGTTTTAATGGGAATGGAATCCTTACATTTAATTTAAGGTAATTTTATCATATTTACCTCAACTGATGTCAGTTATTTATGGGTAGTAAATTCATTTGTATTTATATTTTTATAGCAATAGTTTGAAAAAATACAAAATACAAGTTGCTACCTTAGATAATTATGAAACTATTGCTATGAATCTCATAATTAAGGTGTTAAGTATGCTATTTATGAATTTTGCCCTAATATAACTGGTGTATGTTGATGGTGCTTCTCTTTTTCTTTTTTTTTCTTTTTAATAAAACATTTGGGTTAATTATGTTTTGCTAACTTCTTTTCTTTACTCCTTTCGATTCATATCAGTGATTGATAGATATCCTTCCACGTAATCAAAAAAATACTATTTTTACTATATTAATATATAAGACTCACTTTTTTTTAATTAATTTTAAAAAATAATATATTTTTATCTTTAATAATATTTTAATTTTAAAATACTTACTTTACCCTTAATGAAATGATAGTATAGCCACACACATATTATGACTTCTTTTAGATCATAAATTTCAAAAATCTTTCTTTCTTTTTTAAACTTCGTATTGAGTCAAATTACCTCACAAAAATTGAGACAGAAAGAGTAATTTTTCTCAAATTTGTTCTTATTTAGATAAGTAATTGTTTATATAATTAAAAAATTATACTATATTAATACTATTTAGGATGATTTAGGGAAATATTTCTTATTTTTTAAGGATAAAGTGAATTTTAAAGGTTATGCGTAAGCTAAAAATATCATAATTAGGACCGGGAGAGTATTGGATTACTCTTTATATTATTTGTCATTATATATTTTGGATTACTCTTTATATTATTTGTCATTATATATTTTGGCAAATTTTAGATAACTTTGAAGCTACATTTTGGTTTCAAATTGAAACATTTATTGGATCTTACTAAATATTCTCCTTTTTTTCAATTTATATGATATTTTTAGTTTTACCAAGAATTAATTTTAAATTAGATTAATTTAATATTTTAAAATTAAAATTTAAATATTTAAAATTATATAAAAAAATTTATTTGTTGAAATTTTAACTAAAAAATAATATTTTAAGCATGAACTACAGAACTAAATCAATTCTTGAGGTTCATTTGTTAATTTTCATGCCAAATCTTCTTCCACATATTTTTTTTGTCATTTGAAAATATCTAATTAGATAACTAAGAAACTTTAATATTTATGAAGAATTATCAATAATATAGGTTAAATGTGCCACAAAATTCAATTAAATAAACAGTAAAAAACATGATACAAAATTTACTTTTCAAATAAAAATATTATTATTATTATATTTGAATTTAAGCCCGGGCCTCATGTAACAATATATATATATATATATATATATATATATATATATATATATATATATATAGTGGGCTTAGGCCGTTCTATGCACGGCCCAATGTTGTTATTTAAAAATTCTACGTTATTTATAATTCTATCATTGAATTAAAACCTTTGTTCATTTGGTTGATAAATTCTAAGTTAGACATATATTACTATATTTAGATTGATGAAATTTGTATAACAATATTTTAAGTTATTCAAACATTTGTGGCATTGATAGTCAATTATATTTTTTAAATAATTTAAGTTTTTAATTATTGTGATTTGTAATATTTTTTTTTATTCTACTAATTAGAAGTGACATAGTAAAATTATCATAACAAATACTTGTGAAATTGTTTTAAAGTGATCCCATATAAGAGTCAAGTTAATTGAAAACATCAAAAAATAATTTATCATTTCATGCCTATTTTATCCTTTTTATTAAATATTATTAATTTTTTTATGCTTAAATGATTTATAAAAACATCAAAAAATAATTTATTATTTTATGTCTATTTTATTTTTTTATTAAATATTATTAACATTTTAATACTTAAATGACTTATATAATAATTAATTATGAATGATATAGTAAAATCACGGTTGAAGCTGTCATGTCATAAATGTCTATTTCAATTTTTTTTATTAAATATTTTTAATTTTTTAATACATAAATAATTTATAGTAATTAATTAGGAGCAATATAGTAAAATCACGATTGAAGTAGGCATGTCATAAATATTTAATTTACTTTTTTTAATTATATAATAGTAATTTCAAAATACATAAATAACTTGTAATAATTAATTAGGGATGATATAGTAAAATCACAGTTGAAACAACCAAAATTATCATGTCATAAATGTCTATTTCAAAATTTTTATTAAATATTTTAAATTTTTTAACACGTAAATGATTTATAATAATTAATTAGGGGTAATATAGTAAAATCAAGGTTAAAGCAAGCATGTCATAAATATTTAATTTACTTTTTTAATTAAATAATATTAATTTTGAAATACATGAATGACTTATAATAATTAATTAGAAATAATATAATAAAATTATGGGTGAAGCAGCTGAAGTAGGCATGTGGCCTGCCAACTACCTGCTTCAGCTGGTTATCACCACTTATATATATGTAATAGATATAGCATTTTTATGAGGCGAGGGAAGAAGCTATGCTGATCACTACTATTGAAATTAAATATATGCGTTGTTCGGATATATCTTCTTTGCAAGATTTTATTTTATAATTTTTTTTCTACTAATGCTTGTATTATAACTTAGGAGGATTTTTGAGTGACACATAATTTCTTCGTTTTCATTAATCTAGAAAATATAATTATGTATTTTTCCTCGTGATAAATAAACTTGCATCTATTTAGTGTCATGTTCTATTTTACATGATCCAATTCTCTCTCTCTCTATATATAATATTAAAAGTTATAAGCCCCTTAGAAAAGTGATTTGAACTTTTTGTCCGTTATTAAAATACTCCTCAATAGACAAAATTATCTTTTCCCTATTTTAAAAAAATAAATATTATTAAATTATTATTGTTATAAATTTACCATATATAGTGAATATCTACTTTACCATATATATGAATACCTACTTTATCATATATTGTGTATGTCTATTTATGGAAAAGTTACAAACCCCAAGATTAGTTTTTCCCTATAAATAAAGGGGGTTTTCCTAATTGTAGATCATCCTTCAATAATCACTCATGAGAAATAAAAAGTCTCCTCTCTTCTCTCTCTATTCTTCTTCTTTTTACTTTATATTTTATAACACGTTATCAACACGAGTCTCTCAACTAATTAAAGAACAACTCGGCAAAATAAATTCTGAAAGGACAATCCGACAAAATAAATTCTCAAGGGGATATGATTCTTTAATTTTTTATTACGGTTGGTGAGTTTTTGTACCAAAGATAAAATTATTTTATAACATTACAGTTATGTTTTTGAAGTCTTGATGTTTATGTAAAAACAATAACTACTTGCTAACATTACAAGTACACGTGTATGTACTGTCTAACACTATACCCTTTAGTAGCGTATCTTTTCAATTTATAAGTTTATACATAATTCGAGTACTAATTTTCTCTGAGGAGTTGTTTTTGAGTGGCAGGATTGATCGAGTGTTAACCTCCTTAGCAAAGCAGTGATGTTTTGCGTAATGGAGTGTCGGACAAATTTTTACTAATGGCTACAATGAAATAAAATAATCCTCTTTGTATATAGAGAAAAAAAAATAATTGAATTCAAATTTCATCGATTTATGCCTAAGACGTCTTTATATGGATAAGACGTTGAGTTTAAATCTTAATGTACCATATTGATGATATTATGATGGCTAAGGCAAAATAATAGAGATATGATAAAAAATGTGAAACTTATCCCATTGAATATGCTCCATTCCAAGAAGTGAATGTGGTAGCAATATATGATAAGTCTGAAAGTACAAATTGCTCCATTCTTGAAGTGAATGTTGTAGCAATATATGATATACTTTGAAAGATATGTATGCCTCAATGTGCTCCTGAAGTAGCAATATCATGAAAAGGTTATAAGTTATCAGAATTTGATAGGCTTAAGGCACAATTATATTCCATTCCTGTGGAATGAGAAACTTATTAGTGCAAACGTGCACTTGATTGTGACGGTATCATAACTCACCTCCGAAAGAAACTGAATAACTGAGTTATTTTGAAATTGTGATGGTATCACAACTCACCTCCGAATGAGGTAAAATAACCGAGAAGAGTTATGTTGAAATCTACTTCTGAAGTAGTAGATCTGAAATTTATTCATGTAATAGTAAATCTGAAATTTACTAAAGTAAAAGGTGCATGTCATGGTAAACTTGGAGTTTGCTAGAATAAAATTTCATAAATTGACATGAACGATTGCGACATCTCAAAGATGTGCATACTGAGTATTGAGCATATATTGAAGAATTAAAAAATTCTTCATTACTTTTAATGTTACTTGTTCTCATGATAAGTTGGTTGAACCAACTAAATTTAGGATTGGATCCCTTAAAATCTGAAAAGTATAAAAGATGAATATAAACCCGTTCACCTGTCATGTGATCTATTAAGATGCATCGATATAGGATGATCACATATACATTTATTGTCAACCTACTGTCTGACAATCATAAATGTTGCTTGCTCAATAAAATTGAGTTAAGAGCATAACTTTCAGATTATATAATCAAGACAATTCATCTTGATGATGATGGTTTAGCATTGAATGCCTTCGATAAATAGCTAAATCATTACTAATGAGAACAAAGCTTCATGTATTGGTTTGAAATATGATATGTTGCATACAATAGCACTTGTATGCATTAGACCAATAAATTATGATTATTTTTTCTCTCTTAATTGGTTCAAGATTAAGAACCAACTATTTCATCTAATAGTTTTGATGTGCGGTATACAATTAATAAATATACCATGATGCATAAAGATGTATTAATTCCTCAAAAAAGATGGAGGATGTATGTTAGTTATCCTAACATAAGGGGAGATTACAAATATCTATGAAATATGTTAGGAATTATCATCAGATCCTCATTCAAAAGATAATTTAAGTTATATGTCGGAAGCATTTACTGACTCAAATTTAATCTCATATCTAAGCTGCAAGTGCTTCTATTTTATATTTTTAAAGGACAAAATCTACGCATGCATGAAGCATGGTAGACTAATCGGTTCCAAATGAACTAATTCTCGAAAAGAATAAGGAGCAAATAATCATAATAAGAAGACAATGTGCTCTTGAAAAGCCTACGACATAACATTTCATAAAACCTATGAGAGGTTCAGGTACCTAAAAATAATGAAGTGATGAGATCTCAAAATGTTATGTCACATTGTGAACCGATACAAAATGATATATCATTGATAATATCTTTGATACAATATTGACGCAATATTATAAAGTATTACGAGGATTCGAATTCTACGTTTATTTAAGTATGCTGACGTAGAAATATTTATCAAGTGACATGAAAGGATGCATTTTGGTAAGTATAAAACTTATTTGATTTGCAGTCCAGACACTTGAAGATGTCGCACTTGACATGTTGGATATTGTCACCTGACAAAAATCCATATGGAAATCTCTAAAGGATTCAAAATGCCTGAAGCATAAAAAGTTTCTGGAAAACTTTTTACTATCCTCATAAGAGATAATTTGATGATTTGAGTATCATTAGAACTCTTGGAGAGTTTTCAAAAGCAATAGAATTTTTGCTTAAATGAGAAACATACAAAATTGAATAAGGATACATTCCGACCTCAATAAAAGAATGAGGAACTCCTTGGTTATAAAGTACCATATCTTAGTGAAATTGATGCACTAATGTATCTTGCAAGTACTATAAGGCCTGATATAGCCTTTTTCAGTTAATTTGTTAGCAAGTTTGCAGTCCCAATCATGTTGGTCATGTTGATGTTGGGTACTTATCTGACCTACATAAAGCTCGGTCTCAAATAGGCTATGTGTTTATATGTGGTGGTACTGCAATATCTTGGAGATATACAAAGCATTCTATCGTAGCCACTTCATGGAACCATGCTGAGATAATAGTTATTCATGAAGCAAGCCGGGAATGTGTATGGTTGAGGCATGATACATCTCATTCGAGAAAAATATTGTTTGAAATGTGACAATATACCCACAATCTTAGATGAAGATAATGCATCATGCATAGCACTACTTAAGAGAGGATCCATAAAAGGAGATAGAACGAAGCACATTTCGTCAAAGCTTTTCTACATACATGAGCTCCAAAAGAATGGTGATATTAACATGCAATAGATTCGTTCAAGTAACAATGTGGCTGATTTATTCACCAAGTCTCCTTCAATTGCAACTTTCAAGAAGATGGTGCACAAGATTGGAATGCAAAGGTTCAAGGATGTTCTCATTAGGGGGAGTTAATACGCGTTATACTCTTTTTCCCTTACGAGATTTTATCCCACTGAATTTTTCTTGTAAGGTTTTTAATGAGGCAACATATTTGCGTATTATATATTAATTAGACATTCAAGGGAGAGTGTTATAAATGTACCATATATAGTGAATGTCTACTTTACCATATATATGAATACCTACTTTACCATATATTGTGTATGTTTGTTTATGGAAAAGTTACAAACCCCAAGGTTAGTTTTTCCCTATAAATAAAGGGGGTTTTCCTAATTGTAGATCATCCTTCAATAATCACTCATGATAAATAAAGAAGTCTCCTCTCTTCTCTCTCTATTCTTCTTCTTTTTGCTTTATATTTCATAACAATTATTCAAATATTTAGAATATGGAAGAAAAAAAGAAATAAGGAGGAATCACATACCAAAAAGGAATAAATGCAATGTGTAAAATTTTTTGTTAGCAACTTTTTAGGGAAAATCCTATTTATGGAAACGAAAAAAGATAAGAACCAAAATTTATATATTAAAAAAACCGTATTATAGATTTTTAAGGAAAAACTTTTAGGAACCAACAACTTTTTAGGGAAACCCTATTTGTGGAAAGGAAATAAATAAGAACCAAAATTTATATTTATATTTAATATATTAAAAGTGTGAAGCTCCTTAGAAAAGTGATTTGAACTTTTTTCCCTTTATTAAAATACTCCTCAATAGATAAAATCGTCTTTTCACTATTTTTAATAAATAAATATTATTAAATTACTATTCAAATATTTAGAATATAGAAGAAAAAAAGAAATAAGGAAGAATCTCATACCAAAAAGGAATAAATGCAATGTGTAAAATTTTTTGTTAGCAACTTTTTAGGAAAAATCCTATTTATGGAAAGGAAAAAAGATAAGAACAAAAATTTATATATTAAAAAAAACCGTAAGATAGATTTTTAAGGAAAAACTTTTAGGAACCAACAACTTTTTAGGGAAACCCTATTTATGGAAAGGAAATAAATAAGAACCAAATTTTATATTAAAAAAATGCATATATATATCACGTTGGAGAAAAAGACTCAAAAAAGAAAAATTTTGTGCAAAAAAAAGAAAAAAAACATGTTTACGGCTCTTCTTTCTTTCTGTTAGCTCTCAATTAACCTTAAACTTTCTTTCATAGAATATGTATTAATTCTTCTTGATATTTATTTTTTAAATAAATTAAGATATTTTTATTTCTGAATTTTGATCAAGTTTGCTATACTTTGCAGCCATATTACTAGAGATAAAAGTAAGTAAAATCAACAATTTATTTTTACAAAAATTATGGCAATTCAAGCATTAAATCTTATGTTGTTGTTTTTTTATTTTTTTTAGTTATATTTTCTCTCGCTCTTATGTCCATATATATGACAAGGACGAAGCCATCATTGACATGAGAATCGTCCGTTCAAGTGGCAAGAGACTAAGCATAACGTACTTGCCGGCGAGAAAAGCTACTAGAAGAAAGAAAGATACTTGTAAAAATTACAAGACTACAAACATACATGACGAATACTTGCGCCGAGGACATCCCAACAATAGGTGGGAAAGTGTATTACAACCCAACATAGATAGCTTGTGGTGAACTTTAAATTCAGTTAAAGTTGTGTAAGTTTGTTTTTTGAAATCACTGATAGATCATATTTATGGTATTCAAATTGATTGCAACATTCTTGTGAGTCACGAAGGAAGAATTTATGAGTTATAAAAGTTCAAAGTAAATGTATATATTATTAGAATTTATGTAAAATTTAAAAAATATCAAAATTTTAAGTACGTAAAAAAATATATAATTAATCAAAGGTTACACGTGCGAGGCACGTGAGATTAAACTAGTAATATTAAAAGTGTGAAGACGCCTAGAAAAGTGATTCGAAGTTTTTGTCCTTCATTAAAAGTATCTATTTTAGACAAAATCGTCTTTTCACCTATTTTCTCATATTATTACTTAATTATATTTATAATATTTAATATTTTGAAATCAACTAAAACTATAACGTATCTATAATCTATAATTATATCTATAATCTATATCTATAATCTATATCTATATCTATATCTATAATCTATATCTATATCTATAATCTATATCTATATCTATAATATATTAAAAGTGTGAAGACCCTTATAAAAGTGATTTGAAGTTTTTACCCTTCATTAAAAGTCTTCACTTTAGACAAAATCGCCGTTTCACTTATTTTCTCAACTTATCACTTAATTATATTTATAATATTTGGTATTTTGAAATCAACTAAAACTAAATGTAAAATGAAAAACCTTAATTGGAGTCTTTATGTTACACACACAAATACAAAGACCATCTATATATATATATCAACAATAGAGGCGTACACCTAGCAATGTCACAATCCTCCTATACATGGATGCATCAACAAAGCTTTTAGCCTCATGTAAGTCGTATTTCTGTGCTAAGGTGTGTATATATATCAATAGAGGTGGTACTCATCTTTTATTCTCAATCTTTAAAACCTCTTGAGGTTAGTATATAATTATTTTTCTTCCAATTAGTTTACCAAGGGCCTTTTTAATATTAATGTCGTTCTTCTTTAGTTTTGGTGGTGTTTGTTTTATTGCCTCTTAAAGAAGTTGGAGATGAAAGTAAGTAAAAGTCAATATTTTATCGTTTTCTAAACCTTTTGGGATCTATGGTAGGTGATTTAAACATTAAATTTTACGAATATTTTTATATTATTACCACTAGATGTTAAGATGTCGTACCTATATCAGTTTGCAAGTATATACACATAATTTATGAATTTATGACAGGTGTATGAGACATTAAGTTTTATGTATCGGTGAAGGGTGGGCTGATGAAACACATTATGTCTTATGAGGAACCTGAGCGAGTTGAAAAATAAGAATATATGGGATGAATAATGAATCATATGATCAACTTCAATTTGATAATCAGGTTGTTGTTGTTGCTGCAGGTTTCCAAGATGATTAAGAGCAGCTTGAAAAGTGAGAATCTTCATCACAATTAGTACATCTTGTACAGATTCTGTGCTATATCTATCTCTTTGTCTGTATTAAGATATCATTAATATGAGGTCGATTGGGGTAACACACATGACTTTATCACAATCCTTTTTGTTCTTATTAATTTATTACAAGTAATTGTATTATATTATTATAGGGTTACCACTGTGTTACTGTCCGAATCAAAATTGTTCGGTTTTGATTTTTGATGTGTGTGGAGAGAATGCAACGTCTTTGCAGTGCCCAAATTATAAGAGAAATTTTGGCTTTCGTTGTAAGCTTCCATGGCATGCTGGATTTCAGCCTGAAGAGAATCAGGAACTGAGGGACAGAAACGCGGAGCTTAAGAAGCGGAAAAGGTGTCTAAAATTTTGTCACTATGTTGAATTTATTAAAGGTAACATAATTGTTAAATGCAGGTTAGTTTTGTTTGCTTAAATAATTTTTTTAATCCTTTTTTTAGAGTCTTACATTGGTACATGTAAATGAAAATTACAAATCTTGAAGGAAAAAAAGAAGGAAAAATAAATTATATTTATAGATTACAACTTCTGAAGTCTGGATTATAGGAATTTTTCACTTCGCTTTGGTAATAATTGTAAGATTTTGCTAACCCTATAGTAGTAGTAGATTTGAGGTTGGGTTAGTATAATTTTCTTTTGTTTTTGAGAAGAATTTGGGAGAAACATATAATACCAGAGCATAGCGGGTAGGGGTCCTAAATTTGATATTCTTACTTGCATTGATCGTGAAAATACATCAGTTCTGCACATGAAGGTTCAATCTTGAAGACCTAAATGCCGAGGTGCGCGAAAGTTGATCCGACACCACAATTATCAAAAGAACTTTATATAGAGCACATTAGCAGTTTCTTGGGTTCCCATTGTTAGTATTTTTCTTTTAATGGTTTGTTATAACGATATGTATGTAATCCTTCACAAGAAATATGTCTTCTTTTGTTCGTTTGTGCAAATCGGGGGAACATACGTGTTTCTAAAACTTTTAATTAGTTGTTTTGTTTTGTTAGGATGTCCAAACAATCCTTCGGCTTTGGGAATTTTATTAGCTATGTCATCTTGTCCCTCTCTTTTCCTGTAACACATGTTTCAATGTTTGAATCTGTGTGTCATCAAAGCTTATTGAACGTTGAATTGTGTAAAGTTGGGAAATAAATGTCTGATCTATGCTTGGATTGCATTGTGAAGTTTGCAAAAAATTCAGTGGTCTTCAAGGTTTCTATATGTTTTACAATTCTTATAGTTGAATTCATGTAGAATCATTTGTTTTTTTTTACAGGAAAGTCATTTGAAAGTATTTGTTGTCCGATTTTACCTCTATCTGAACCATATATTGCAGTCGCACAACCAAATATTCTGTTAAAAGAAAAAAAAGGTCTGAATACTACTGATTGAATCAGAATATTCGATGCCAACTTTCAAGGAAAGGCAATTTAACAACAACAATTTTTGAGCAATTGAATTAAAGAATGTTCTGCAACAAGACAAAGCATAAGCTAGAATAAAATGCAGTAACTAAGGCTCCATTGGCTGTTGGGAGCTGCTATATTTTTCTTTGCACATTGTTGAGAACAAACTCATAAGGCACTGCTATATTTTTCTTTGCAAATTGTAGAAAGACACTGGAAGGATGCCTTTCCGTTCTACATATGGAGTATTTGGCTGTCTAGAAACCATAATCTCTATAATGAGAATAAAATTAACATCCCTATAAAACCCCCTACGAACAAGCCGTGGAATATATTTTCCTGACCGCGAAAACTAGTACACTAAGGCTGCATTTTTTTTTTAAGATTCAGACGTTTGAATCTGAATGCACATCTGAATGATTAAGATGTTGTCTCTAGATCTGAAAACTGAATGATTAAGACTGTTTGTTTTTCAACATCTGAATGTGCAAAAAAAATTATTTGTATATATAATAAAATACAAAATATAATTCAAATAAAAAATTAATTATATATTAGAAAAGTATATAATTTTATACAACAAAATTATTATTTGATTGAGAAAAACATTTATATTTGTTAGTGATAGTGGTGATAGTTTATAATAGTGGTTGCGGTGACAATGATTGATGTTAGTGATTAATAATATTGGTGGTGATAGTTGTGATGGTTGGTATTGTAGTGACTGTTATGATGGTGACGATTGATGGTGGTGGTGGTTGTGATGTGACATTACTTGATGTTAGTAGTTTGAAGTGTTGAATGTATTGGCTGAAACATAAATGCATGATGGTTGACGATATATTGGTGCTAGTTGGAGATGTTGTTTTTTGTGACGGTGGAGATGGTTGTTAATAGAGATAAATTGTAGCGATGGTAGTGGTTGAAGTGGTGGTAAAGGTGGCGTTACTAGTGACAATGGTGGTGGTGGTCGAAGAATGTGTGGAGGTTGTGATGTATTAGTGGTAGTTAGTGATGATGCTAGTTGGGATAGATAAGTTGGTCGGTAGTAGAGATTGACCATTACTGGTTAATGATGGTGGTGCTATTGACGGCGATGGTGGCGGTGAATATAATTAGAATAATAGAGGTAGTAGGTGTGGTAGCGGTTGACAATAGTGGTTGGTATCAATATTTGTTGTCAATGGTGATTGCGATGGTGGTTGATAATGGTGGCGGTGGCAGAGGTGGTTAGTGGTGGTAACTGCTGATTATGAATAGAGTGGTGAATATTTTCCAACACCAGAATATCTCATCAGACCTATTAAGACTTAGTTTTAGATCTGAATGATTAAGACCTATTCAGACCTATTAAGAGCTAAAATTTCAATAAAAAACAAATGCACTTAATAGTCTGAAGTCTAAACCATTCAGATTCAGACCTCCATTAAGTACAAACAAATGAGGTCTGAGCCTCACTACTCCGGCTCCCTGGGTAATGTCTAGTCCTGGCCTTAAACTTAGTGTTATGGGTCTTATGCCCCTAACACTGGAACTGGAGGAGCTGGTGGGGTGCTCAGGGATAATTGTGGTCGATGGGTGAACGGTTTTCGCGCCAAAATTAATGTTAACTCTTCTCTTGAAGTTGAACTTACTAGTTTGACTTGTTATTGTTAACCAAATGCAGGTACAACAACCGGTGATTAGCACAGATTCAAGGGAGGTAATTAACATATTGGATCACCCAACAGATACAACTGACAACTTGGTTTGCTCTTGTAGGGCTCTTCTCCTCAACCTGGGGAACCGAGAATTCAGCATGAAGAAAGAAGCTCCAACAGAGTGGCAGACAAGCTAGCTAAGGAAGGGCGTATGCTACCTCGAACTACTTTTTTTTGCAACTTGGAAGACTCCCCCTGTTTTTATTAAGTCGCTAATGGATGTTGTTAATCATGTACCTAGGTTCACTGATAGCCATGTAACTTCTAATGTAGGGCCTGTTGTACCCAGTAACCATGACCACTGTATTACTAAGGGTTGTGATGTCCATTACTGTAATGTCTGCTACTCTTAGCTGTATGATGGAATATTAGTAATGAATAAATTTCTTTTTGTTGACCCCAAAAAAATGTATTAAAAATGTAGATATTCAGTGTACATTTTTATTTCAATTATAGGGTGCTATATTTACTCTTCTATTACTATGTATTGAAAAGAAAAAGTTGACTGCTTTCATTTGCAAGGAAAAATTAAACGCTTGACAAGTATATATGTGTATTCTTTACAATTCAGCTTTCATTTTAAAATGCTAAATATTAGAAAAAAATTTCATAATTGTTTCTAAATATTAGATAAACAATTAAATGATGATCATTTACCCTTTTTCAGAAATAATATATATTTAATTCATCTATTATATTAACTTTATAATTCTCAATTTCATCGATTAAGAAAATATTGCATTTATTTTTTTTGCTTTAATTGTTATTTTTTAGTAATCTATTTACTCTATGTAGTTTGTGCTAATTAATTCATGGCATAACATACAACGCAACACATGTATTTTAATATTAAAAGAATACACTTCTTTTTCTATTTAAATGAATATAATATTACATACAGTAACTTTAATTGTAATATTATATAGTCTTTTTTTACATGCATTTTCTTATATTGATGTGAAATACACGTGCAACGCACGTATCCTATATATATATATATATATATATATATATATATATATATATTAATTGACGTAATATACATGTACAACGTACATAAGTGTATCATTTAGATCTTTACCACTGAAAACTCAATAGATGAGCTTTGATTGTATTTGTTTTGGGATAAAAAGACCGTCAGAGATGGAATAAGGGGGGTTTAGGTGGTCGGGGTTTATGTACACGAAAGGTAGCTTGGGGCTTTGGGCTTTGGGTTGTAGGTGACAAAAGAGTTTTAAAATGAGGTTTAGGTGACACAAGTCTTAATTATTGAGTGGAGGTGACAATTACGTTATTATGGATTAAGAAAGTTGAGGAAGTTTGAAAATAACCCACAAGTTTTTTAATTTACACTTTGATCCAAATATTAGTTAATATAACAAGAAGGGGGGGGGGGGAGAAAAAAAAAGGTGTTTCTCTCTCTTCCCATCCGTTGTTGTTTTCTCTCTCTTCACGATTATTGTTGTTCATTGTTGCTGCTGCTTTATTCATCATCTTCTGCTTCATTATCATCATCTTCTACTTCATTATCATCTTCATCTTCTTCTTGTCTACCATTGTTGTTGTTGTTGTTAGCACTACTGCTGCTATCTGACCAATTTCTTAGGTCAAATTTTATTTCCTACATCACTTTCCACTTTGGTATTACTTCATAGGTGACTTTGTAAGTAAAGTTATTATTTTTATTCGAATTTGTCATCTGGGTACACAATTAATGTTGTTTTTCCAACAATGGATAGAATCCGATCATAAATATAACATAAGTGCCCACAATTTCAACAGATCACATATCTGATGCATCAAATGATTAATTTGTTACAACAGAAGATTTATCTATTGCAACAGACTGATTATCTGTTGCAACAGATGATTAATCTGTTTGGAACAACACAAATCAGCCCCTGCCACACACCCAACAGATAACCAATGTATTTCAACTCTTGTTATTGCTACTGGATTAAAAAATATTTCTTACATCCAATCGTCGACATGTTTGTTGAGAAGATAATAGACAGAATGAAAATTAAATATTCCCTCCGTCTCAAATAACTCTTCCTTATCTGTTGCGACAGATGATTAATATGTTTGGAGCAACACAAATCAGCCCCTGCCACAAACCCAACAGATAACCAATATGTTTCAAATCTTGCTATTGCTACTGGATTCAAAATTATTTCTTACGTCCAATCATCGACATGTTTGTTGAGAATATAATAGACAAAACAAAAATTAAATACTCCCCCCGTCTCAAATTATTCGTCCCAAATTTCCTAATTTAATATCTCATTTTACTTGCCTTTTTTCATTAATCAAGAAGAGATAAAAAAATTCCATGTTGTACCCTTTGCATTAATCACTTTTTCTTTAAATTAAAATGTAAACATCATTTAATAGGGGTATTATGATAAACTAGGCATGTTATTAATTATTTTTCTTAATCAATGTGTCATCTCAATTTGAGATGGGTTAATTTGAGATGGAGGGAGTATGAATTAAAACGTCAAAGTCGTGCAACAGACTAGTTATCTGTTGAAACAGACCGCGTAGTTGTTGCAACATATGAGTAATCTGTTTGGAACAACACAAATCAGCACCTGTCACAAACCCAATAGATAAATCTTAAATCTTGCTATTGCTACTGAATTCAAAATTATTTCTTACTTCCAATCGTCGACATGTTTGTTGAGAAGATAATGAAAATTAAATATGAATTAAAACGTCAAAGTTGATCAAACATAATTTTTTTATTAAACTAAAATAAATAAAAATACATATACATAGACTCAAAATGAAAGAAACAAAATAATCTAATTATTATTATCATCTTCGTCATTATTATTATTATCGCCAACCGGCCAATCTTCGACCGGCAGAAGCAGCGCCCTCCTCATCCTGCGGATCTCCCGCAACATCCTTACTCTGACAGCGACTAACTCCCACTATATATCATGAACTTGCCTCTGCAATTCCCGTACGACGTCTCGTAAAATAGCGACATCCCACACTGGATCAGCCGTATCTAGAACACGCATAAATTGATAAAAAATGCAAAAACAAAAGTAAAGAAAAGAATTCGAAAGTAAAGTAATACAACATATATTTATACAAAAAGCAAGAAAAAAACTTACCAGAGACGGAAAAGCTACCAAGTCCTTGTAGAGAAAGTAGTTGAAGGTGTAATATGAAAGACAAGAACAAGAAATAAATAGATATATGTAGTAGAATGAACGAGTAAGGAGGGACCTAACCTATTTATAGAGTATTGAATTTGAATGAGTTAGGCAAAAAGACGCAACTGTTCACCTCCATTTATTAATACTGGTGCCGTTTTAATTGAGTTGTGGCAACAGATTATATTTCTGTTGCATCAGATAACACATCTGTGACAACAAATATACCATTTGTTGCAATAAATCTACAATCTGTTGCATCAGATAATATATCTGTTGCAACATATATCTTTTTAATAATCATCATATCCTTATCTTTTATCCAAATTTGGTGACTTTTTTGTTATATAAATTAAAAAAACAGATTCAAAAACAAAAAGTGCGATTGTTCACCTCCATTTATTTATTACATTCAAACTGGTGACTTTTTGATTACTGTGGAAAGTTATGACTTGATAAGTTCTTTTCAGTAACCGTTTTTATTGAGTTGTGGCAACATATTATATATCTGTTGCATCAGATAACCCATTTGTGACAACAGATTATCATTTATTGCGACAAATCGATAATTGTTGCATCAAATAATCTATTTGTTGCAACATATACTCTTTTAATAATCAACATATCTTTTTAATCCAAATTTGGTGACTTTTTTCTTATCTAAATTAAGAAAACAGATTTAAAAACAAATATGTCGAAGAGTCACGATCAGTTATTAAAATTAAATAACCATTCTATTACGGTTATAAATTGTGCTTATCATTTATTTCCTTATTATTTATTTACAAAACGTTCTTCATATTAAATAATTGGAAAGTCATGTCTTTTCACCCTCTCAATAACAATAACAATAACCTTTTTTTATCAATAACCGTTTGTTACAACATATGATCGATCTGTCGCATCAGATTAACCTCCATCGACATGTTGAGAATAAGGAATAAACAGAATGATAATTAAATACTAAATAAGAATTGAAAATTCAAGGTCGACCACCATGTCCAAAAATAGCTTTTTAAATCCCTTGGGTAGATCCGATATACAAAAGGAGAAAAGTACATATATTTATACATTACATACATACGCTAAAAGGAAAAACATCACCTAATTATTATTACTACTATTATTATTATCATTACTATTATTATTATTATAATTATTATTGTCAATCGGATAATTTTCATCTGACAGCAGCAGGGCCCTCCTCAGCCTTGCTCCGAAGTCGGTCAAATCCCTCTGGAGTTCATCAAACCGCCTTTGAAGTTCCCGAAAGGACTCGATATGAATCTTCTTGTACGAATCTGGATCAACCATATTTATATTATAATAAGTATAGTAGAATGAACAAGTGAGAGTGAGTAAGGAGGCCGGATGGGCCTATTTATAAATGATTGAATTAGAAGGGGTTAGTCAAACAAAAAGCCACGACTGTTCATATCCCTTAATTAAATAAAACTGGTGAATTTTCGAATATGTAAATTAAAAAAATGGATATAAATACAACATTTTATCCTTTATTGTATTTTAAAAAGAAAAAAAATTTCTTTAAAATAAATCTAACAGATGGGTAATCTGTTGCAAAATATATTTCATCTGTCAGATAACTTATAACATATTAACAATCTATTACAACAGATGGATATATCTGTTTTCTTGTCCAACAGATATGCCATATGTTGCAATAGATTGATTATCTGTCATAATAGATGCCTGCAATTGTTTCACAATTTAAACAGATGTGGCATCTGTTGCAACTTGCTAGTCATCTGTTTATTTAATTTAAGCCATAGATGGGATAGGAAGAATAAGGTGTGTGCAGATGGATCCACTATCATATGTGTGGGAGTTAAGTAAGTATTACTGATAAGGTCACCGGGACAACACAAACAAAGTATAATGTTTTTGTGAATGCAGTTTTTAATCAATTAGGTACTGATCATTCAAATAAGATCCTGCATTGTACAGTTAAGTTTGATGGGTTCGAATTGATAAGGCTGAGGGCCCCATGGAGATGGTGCAGATATACAGATACCCTGTTACGAATTACTGACAGTTGTTGCTCGTATTTATGTGTGTCAAGTTTTGAGAAGGGATCAATATTTGGTGTCATTGCAGAGATCCAATAGCTATTGGACTTAACTTTAAGTGTGAATTGGACCCTGAGAAGGCCTTTGAAGCCTCACACTGCATCAAAATAGAACGAAAAACCAATAGAAATTTCCCTGGCCCAAATTTATATGGAAGGGTTAATTGAGAAAATGATTATACGCCAGAAGGAGCCGAAGGAGAATGCCTCGAGGGAAAGGGGAGTTGATGAAAGACTATATCATCTGAGAGCTAATTAAAGAAGAGACATAGGGTAGAAAGTAACTTCTAGTGAATCTGGTTGATGAAATTATCTTAAAACATGAGAAATCTAAATCGAGTGCAAATATAAAAGTGTATCCGGTAATGTAAATTAGTTTGTTGTCTCTCTGAAAGAAAAATAATGCAGATGGATACTTTTCTAGGGAGATGCGACTAGGTAGCATGGTCGAGATTATCACCTAGATAGAAAATAGCAAAAAATCAAGAAAGCATCTTTATGGGCATCGAGGGTTGAAATGATGTACAGTAAGTCTAGAAAACTTCCGCCAACAACAACTGCAGTTAAAGTAAGGAATCTAAGCGAAGGCGATAATTTCTGAATTTTAAATTGCATCCCATACCTTCTTGTTTGTAGTTTCAATTAGGTCCACTGCTGTTGACCTGATCGAAACCACAGACGAGATTGAAAGACAAATTGAGTATTATTATTTCCTTAGAAATATGGATTAATTGATTGTGTTTTCTTTCCTTAGCATGCTTTCAACATTCCTTGGAGAAGATTAGAGGTTTGCTATAGTATGTGAATCCCGATAATTTTCAAGCTTGCCTCCTGATAATTTGAATGTCTTCTAAAGACTTTTGTACAAGATTTAGATGCTCCTGTGCGGAGGTGTGAGACACTGGCTATGGCTGGTTTTAGGTAGGGTAGAGGTAGACCAAAGAAATATTGGAGAGAGGTGATTAGGCATGATATAGAGAAGTTACAGCTAACGGAGGACATGACCCTTGATAAGAAGGTGTGGAGGAAGTAGATTAGGGTAGAGGGTTAGGGGTGGGAGGGAGTCAGTAATAGTAGGGGTGCGCTCCTCAGGGGCTGGAGTTTTTTATTCGTGGCTAGCGGTGTTAGTTTATTTTGCTTACCGTACTAGTTTATATATGTGCTTATATTTTGTGTTTGGTATTCTGTTAGTTTGTCTTGTGTACCATACTAGTTATATAAACTTATATTTGGGTTGGTATATGGGTATCGGTACTAAGCCGGGGGTCTATCGGAAACAACCTCTCTACTTCTCCTAAGGTAGTGGTATGGTCTGCGTACACTCTATCCTCCCCAGAGCCCACTAGGTGGGAATACACTGGGTATGTTGTTGTTATTGGTGGTGGTGTAGACTTTTGCATGGAGGATATCTTGTCATCAGCAGAAATTCTTGCCGTAGCAAAAGTCTTGGGAAGGCATAACTAAGAATCTCTCAATGTCACTTGATACTGAGAGATTACTATTGATGCCTTCTAAAGACTTACGCCCTGACAAGTATTTCTAACGACAATATAGACTTTTGCATGGCAGATATCTTGTCATCTATATTGGAGAAGAACGACCAGTAGAAAGGCTGAGAGATTGAGCTTGTTTGATTTGTCCACTAACTCGGGCAAAGTTTTTTGATAGGGTAATAAGCCTGGAGTTATGTAATATTTGATAGGCTTGGTAGAGTCGGTTTAGATCAAACGTTACGTAACTCCTTGCTTATTAATTTATCAAATTCCTTGAAGTTTGGTTAAGCAAGATGCATTGAGCAACGCTTGATAAAAGTGAGTTGTTCAACGGTTGGGACCACATCTTGAGTGTGCATCAACATATTTTGACGTAAAAACATACACAGCTACCCTACATTTATCCTTTAAGGCTTCTGAAAAAAGTGTTTTGAAGGGCTTCTAGACTGCCACAACTTCGAAGATGGTGTTCCTGATCGAGCTCACAAAAGATTAGGAACTCTATACCAAATTCAAAGACGGCAACGACAAACTTAAAGACCGAATCGGCAAGCTGGAGGCAAGCTTGAAAATTATTGGGATTCGCATACTACAACAAGCCTCTGATCTTCTCCAAGGAATGTTGAAAGCATGCTAAGGCAAGAAAACACAATCAATTATAACCATATTGCTAAGGAAGTAATGACACTCAATCTCCCTTTAAATTTTGTTTGTGGTTCCGATCAGGTCAACAACAGTGGACCTAATCGGAACCACAAACAAGATGGCATGGGATGCAATTTAAAATTCAGAAATTATCGCCTTCTCTTAGATTCCTTACTTTAACTGCAGTTGCTATTGGCAAAAGTTTTCTAGACTTAGTGTACATCATTTCAACCCTCGATGCCTGTAAGTCTGTTTTCTTGGTCTTCTGCTATTTTCTATATAGGTGATAATTCCGACCATGCTACCTAGTCGCAGCTCCCGAGCAAATTGACCATTTGTACTATTTTTCTCGTAGAGAAATAATAGACGAATTTTTCATTACCAGATACACTTTCATATTTGTACTTGATACAAATTTCTTATGTTTTAAGATAATTTCATCAGCCATATTCGCTAGAAGTTACTTTCTACCCTATGTATCCTCTTCAATTAGCTCTCAGATGATATAGTCTTTCATCAACCACCTATTCTCCCTCAAAGGCATTCTCCTACCGTACCTTCTGGTGTATAATCATCACCCCGAGCAACCCAACCATATAAATTTAGGCTTGGGCAATAACTATATTGGTTTTCTGTTCTTATTAGATGCAGTGATAGGGTTCGAAGGCCTTCTTAAAGTCCAATACACCCTAAAAGTTAGTCCAGTCACTATTGAATCTCTTTACAATGACACCTAAACTAGATACCTTCACAATTCTTGACAAATAAACATGAGCAACAACCGACATTAAATCTTAACAGTATATCAGAACCATATTCATGGTCCCTCAGCCTTATCAGTTCGGACCTACCAAACTTAACTGTAAAATTATAGATATCTTATTTGAAGGATATATGACTAATCGGTAAAAACATCATTCACAAAATCAGTGTACTCTATGTGTGTTTCCACGATAACATTATCAGTAATACATACCCCCTCACATATGAAGTGGCTGCATGCAGCTTATTCCTGCGAACCCATCTTTACTACAGCCTCTTGTGATGGTCGGGAAAAAGTTGATCAATTTTCAGTTCCTTATATCTACAAAGAAGATGAAAAAATAATGTCACAGAAAAAATATTATCCATCTGTTGCAACAGATGTAGAGTCTGTTGCATCAGATGTGGAGTCTGTTGCATTAGATGTAGAGTCTATTGCATTAGATGTGGAGACTGATGCAATAGATGTTGAGTCTGTTACAACAAATATGGAGACTGATGCAACAGATGTGGAGTTTGTTCCAATAGATGTGGAGTCTGTTTCAATAGATGTGGAGTCTGTTGCAACAGATGTGGAGTCTATTGGAATACATCAAACTAGCCTTGCTAGTGGTTTGATTTGTTCCAACAGTTGCTCCGTCTGTTGCAACATCAACAACAACATAAACTACAAAGAAACAACAAATGAAAAACATCAACAATAAAGAAACAACAACATTTATTCCAACACCATCAACAACATCATCAATAATAAAGAAGCAACATCTTTTATTTCAACATCATCAACAACACCACACCACAAGTTTCAACAACGCCAACCCCACCACCAACATCAATAACATCATAAACAATAAAGAAATAAATAAAATACAAACAAAAAAAATAATACTGCCAACAAGGCTTTTAAACTTCTCCCAACAGAATATTTTTTTTGCATATTGTAATAAAAATTATTGGTTCATTTATTCAACTCTTAAAAGTTCAAATTTTTTAAATAAATATGATATGGGTAAATGGTAATTAAATAAAAAACAGATGTAAATAACTTGCAAAAAAAAAGACGAGAATGAACGAGAAATAGTGAACCATACCTTAATATCAAAAGGGGATCAAAACAATAATTTTAGTCGAGGAAAGATATGGATTAGTTTAGATCCGAAAGGATCTTTATGAGAAAGAGAAGAGAAAAGAGAGAAAAAAAGGTTGTGATAACACTAAAGAGGAGAAAAGAAAAAGATGAGAGATGAATAAAATAAATTTAGGGCTGAAGCTGAGGAGAGATGAGATAATTCTAGATGTATTATGTACGTAGACATGGGTTTCAATATTTATTAATTAATATAATTAATATTCATTAATAATTTGAGGGACACGAGGAAGACTAGTGACATTGAAAAGACAAGATAAGACTACTCAATGAACTCATTTTTGAGTTATCCAAGAAACTCCTCATTTTTTACCGCATTTTGTGGTATTTACTACTTTATCTACTCGGACAGAAGCTTGCTTTAAAATTGAAAGAAAAAAAAGATTTTCAAAATAATATTTCATCTGTTGCAATAGATAGCAATATCTGTTTAAAAATCCCAACAACACAATCATCTATTACAACAGATACAAATATCTGTTTAAAAATCCCAATAACTCACATATGCAAATTTTCATTTGATAATTAAATTAGATATGTCATCTGTTACAACGGATATCAATATCTATTTAAATATCCCAACAACTCAGTCATTTATGATGACAGATGCAAATGTCCATTTGATAATTAAATTAGATATATCATCTGTTACAACAGATATCAATATTTGTTTGAAAATTTTCAACAGCTCAGTCATCTGTCACAATAGATGCAAATATCTATTAGATAATTAAATCAGATATTCCATCTGCTGCAACAAATATAAATATCTATTAGAAATTTCCAACAGCTCAGTCGTTTGTTGCAACAGATTTCATTGCAATTGATTTAGGTGGAACTAGGAATGAATGAATGAGGTCATAGGGTCAACAACAACTTCAATTGAGTCGTTGCAATTTCAAGGTATTGGTATTGCGTTCATCCTAACCCAAGTCGTCGATTGATCACTCTTAGTTGAAATAAGCTCTCAGTAACTTAATGTTAAGATTAATAGTATGTAAATTGATTTAGGTGGAACTAGGGATGAATGAATGAATTCATAGGGTCAACAACAACTTCAATTGAGTCATTGCAATTGTATGGTGTTGGTATTGTGTTCATCCCGACCCGAGTCGTCGATCAATCACTCTGAGTTGAAATGAGCTCTCATTAACTTAATGTTAAGATTAATAGTGCCTAAATTGATTTAGGTGTAACTAGGGATGAATGAGTTCATAGGGTCAACAACAACTTCAATTGAGTCATTGCAATTGCATGGTGTTGGTATAGCGTTCATTCCGACCCGAGTCATCGATCGGTCACTCTAAGTTGAAATGAGCTCTCATTAACTTAGTGTTAAGATTAATAGTACCTAAATTGATTTAGGTGGAACTAGGGATGAATGATCTCATAGGGTCAACAACAACTTCAATTGAGTCGTTGCAATTGCATGGTGTTGGTATTACGTTCATCCCGACCCGAGTTATCGATCGATCACTCTGGTTGACATGAGCTCTCATTAACTTAATGTTAAGATTAATAGTGCCTAAATTGATTTAGATGAAACAAATGAGCTCATAGGGTCAACAACAACTTCAATTGAGTCATTGCAATTGCATGGTATTGGTATTGCATTCATCCCAACCCGAGTCGTCGATCGATTACTCTAAGTTGAAATGAGCTCTCATTAAATTAATGTTAAGATTAATAGCATCTAAATTGATTTAGGTGGAACTAGGGATGAATGAGCTCATAGGGTCAACAACAACTTCAATTGAGTCGTTGCAATTTCATGGTGTTGGTATTGCGTTCATCCCCGATCCGAGTCGTCGATCGATCACTTTGAGTTGAAATGAGCTCCCATTAACTTAATATTTTAAAAACTATTTCTTTTGAAATTTTAAAAATTAATTAAGATCAATTCGGATCAAATTAACAATTTCAAAACTTGTCATTCTTTTCCAAAATTACAAAGCAACCCATACAAATCATCCATTTGCGAAAAAAACTTTTCCTTATTTCAAATCTCAAGTTCTCTCTCTTCTCTCTCTCTCTCACTCTCTCTTTCTCTCTCAATAATACATACAATAACTACTCAACATATTGCTCAACCCTTTAAAACAAATTGATTTTCTTCCCATTTTCGACTTCGTTCTCGCTTGTATTCGTCATTTTCTCCGTCTTCACGGGTAATAGAGTTTGAGAAGAGTTCTACATTTTTTCTTTAGTCTAAAAATTAGGGCTTTTTAGTTAATGATGAAAATGAAGACTTTTAGTTGTATTATCTTCGAGAATGGATTAACAATTTTGTGTTATGATGCTAAAAAAAGTAGGAAGCACCCGAAAAAACCCTAGTTTTTGTCTCAGTATTTTATTGACTATCGTGGTATTGTTGGATGGTGTTTGTGGTGTTGTTGTTGGATGTTGTTAGTGGTGTCGGTATTTGTGTTTTTTATGGTGGTGTCGGTAGTCTTGGTGTTGGTCTTGGAGGCATTAGTTGGTGGCATTGGTGGTTCATCTGTTTCAATAGGTGAAAGATCTGTTGGGAGATATTAAATAGGTTTTCAAACAGATTCCCCATCTGTTCCAACTGATTGGTTATCCGTTAGAGATTTTTTTTGTAATGTGGCGTAGAATAATTTATTGAAATTTGTCTTACCTTTTTCAAAAAAATTATGCAGATATCAAATGCAATGTATTTTTTGTTTTTCTATTGTTTGTAGTTAAAAGATGTCTCCCAAAAGAAAAGAAATTGAAAGTGGATCAACTTCTGACCACCCAACAAAAATGGCTAGAGTCAGATAGATTCGGAGGAACTTCCTGAACAATCTCAGTCATGGAAAAATGAAGATGAGGAAAGTAATAACTCCTTCTCACTAATGGGGCATAAATTAATATCAAAATCCCAACATTATCCTGTCAAAACCATTAGTATCGATAGGTTTCGAGTTGCGATGCCGATGGATAGCCCAAACAAAGTAACTGGTGATCTTGTACTTAAATGTCAGTTGGGGAAACATTTTAATGAATTTAGGAGTATTAAAAAGAATGAAAACATATACAGACTTTTTAACAAGAGCTTCTTTGCATACTTTCTTGAGATGCCTGAGGATTGCACTCTCCGTTTCCCAATGAGCATGGTATATGGTCTTCTCAAGCACAGGATCAAGTACGCGGGGGATGATAAAGATCCGAAGGAGGTCAAAAAAGAGATTGATGAAATTTGGATCAACTACTGTGGTATGCCGATTTGTTATGGGTTGAAAGAGTTTGCCATAGTGACGGTCTTGAGATGCGATCATCCAGAAGAACCTCTCATCAAGGAAACACCCCATAAAGGGTCCAACAAACGCAATAAAAAAGGGTTATTAGGCATTGTTGGACTTAGCAGCTACAAAACGGAGGATTTGATGGCAGATCTCGAGGATAAAGACATACCAAAGCACTACAGGGAGAAATTAGGCTTAGTTTGGTTTGTCCATTCCATTTTATTGGCAAGAGACGTCAGGAAAGTAATAGAAGATGATTTTTTAGCGCTTGCTGATGATTTTGAGAAATTCAATAATTATCCCTGGGGATATGACAGCTACTACTTAATTGTCCAATATTTACTGACAAAGCTATCCACAGGGATGATCACATTATACGGCTTTTCTTAGGATTTTATGGTAAAATTGATCACTATTTTTATTAATCCATTAATTTATATTGAATATAGTTATATTATGACTTTTTTTGCTTGCTTCTTGTTTATATTTTTTAGGTTTGGGCTTCCATTCAGAAGAGGGAGAGTTTCAAGTATTTGGGGTCTATGATTCAGGGCAATGGTGATATTGATGAGGACGTCACGCATTGTATTGGGGCAGGATAGTTGAAATGGAGGCTCGCTTCGGGAGTTTTATGTGATAAGAAGGTGCCTCCGAAGCTTAAAGGTAAGTTCTATAAAGTGGTAGTCTGGCTGGCTATGGTGTATGGAGCAGAGTGTTGGCCATTTAAGAACTCCCACATCCAAAAGTTGAAGGTGGCGGAGATGAGAATATTGCGATAGATGTGTGGGCATACCAAGAAAGATAAGGTAAGGAATGAGATTATTTGAGAGAAGGTGGGAGTTGCCTTGGTGGAGGATAAGATGTGAAAAGTAAGGTTATGTTAGTTCGGGCACATGATGAGAAAGGGCTTAGATACTCATGTGCGGAGGTGTGAGACATTGGCTATAGATGGTTTTAGGTGGGGTAGAGGTAGACCAAAGAAATATTGGAGGGAGGTGATGAGATATGATAGGGAGCAGTTACAGTTAACGGAGGAAATGACCCTTGATAGGAAGGTGTGGAGGAAGCGGATTAGGGTAGAGGGTTAGGGGTGAGAGGGCGTCGGTAATAGTAGGGGTGCGCTCCTCGGGGGCTATAGTTTTTTGTTCGCGGCTAGCGGTGTTAGTTTATTTTGCTTACCGTACTAGTTTATATATGTACTTATCTTTTGTGTTCTGTATTCTGTATTCTGTTAGTTTGTCTTGTGTACCATACTAGTTATATACACTTATATTTGGGTTGGTATATGGGTATCGGTCCTAAGCCGGGGGTCTATCAGAAACAACCTCTCTACTTTTCCTGAGGTAGTGGTGTGGTCTGCGTACACTTTACCCTCCACAGACCCCACTAGGTGGGAATACACTGGGTATGTTGTTGTTATTGTAGGCTTGGGAATGTGAAGCCATTCCTCCCTTCCGAAAGCAGTTCAAGGATTACCTGGATAAGGTTTCTCATCCAAGGATCCTTAGGTGGTTGGCGGCTGCAAAGGGTAGAAAAAAAATATTAAGGAGTAGGAGGTTAATCTATTTAACCCTCTGGATGATGCAGTACATCTTTTTTCAACTAAAATAATTTGCCTCAAAGAAAGATATTGAAACAGATATTCCATTTGTTATGACAGATGAGTCATCTGTTGTAACAGATTACCCCTCAACTGCAACTGGTGCAATAGATGGGTAATCTGTTACGACATATAATCCATATTTTACAACAGATTAACCATCTGTTGCTTTGGTTCTCTGAACCCGACTCAACAGATTACCCATCTACTATAAATTATGCAACAGATGGGTAATCTGATGCAACATATTATCAATATATCGTGACATACAGATCAACTATTGTGGCAGCTAAATCATCTATTGCATAAGTTGGCTGTGTTAACATGTAACCCAACTGACTGCAAATTATTATTATATGATTTAAATACCTCATGTCTTTTTTATAGGTTGTGTATCCTTGGATCGTGTCTACCGTTGATGAGTTGGGGATGATTTTTTTTCTTACTCTAGGTCTTGCTGATACAAAAGAAGAACCAACGGTGGAGTTAATAAAGAAGGAATTGGTTGGAGAAACATCCATAAGAAGAAAAGTTAGGAAAGGTCAGCCTAATGTTGAAGCTCTTTACCACCAACCTCAAACTGCAACAGATCCAGGTGCTTCTTCTGGGGGTGTTTCTGGTGGAGTTGTTGATGATGGTGGTAGATATCCTGATGCTAATGTTGCTTCCAGTCATGATTATGAGCATGTTGGTTCTCAGCAAAAAATAAATATGTTTGAAAACACCCCTTGCACAGGTCTCTCTCTCTCCTATACCGGTCTCTCCCACCCTTACAGTGGTCCCTCTTACCTCTCTTCACCCTCATGTTCTCATTGCAAATGCAAAGTGTGCAAGGATAGAGATGATAAACTCCTTGAAAAGCTTGAGGCTATGCTGAAACTGCCGAGGTGTTGAAATCCAGGAGGGGTTTCATACCATCCAACAAGGTGGGGGATCCATGAACTCCTACAGTGGAAGTTAGAAGGAAGATAAGAAACATTAGACAAATTTTCTCTGTTCTAAAAAGAACAAAAATTGCAACTCCTCCCACTCTAAGATTTGTTAAAGTTCAGGGGCCGCTGAAGAAGGTGGACATATTCACGACACTTGGAAAGGAGAAGAAGAAGGAACTAGAAAAAATCATGAATGACAAGACGAAGGTTAAAAAAGAATACACCATCCATTTATTTGTCGCCAAAGACTTCACGAATATGACAAATATGCGTGAGTGGTACGAGGACAATGTAAGTTTACTTTTGCTAACCTAGTCTTCTAATCTACTCCATGTAGAAGAATCTATGCAGCAAATGTGTAATCTGTTGCAATAACTTGGTATTCTATTGCAACATACTACACATTTGTTGCATAAGTTGCGTTAGCTGGGTAATCTGTGAAATGATTCAGAGAACCCTCTGCAACAGATTCTTTCTACTGTGTTTTTATTCTTTACAATTACTAACCTATTTAAAAATTCTCTTCTTATACCACAGTATGTTGATGAAATTCTCTGCCTCATAAGGGGTAGGCAATTAGCGTACTTGAATGCTTATGATGCTGCTGATAGAATAATGGACCTCAACTTCTACAACAATTTCAAGGATAGGTACGATCATCTCCATAAGCTAGATGATCCCAGTGACTGGGGATTTGATAAGTTAGTTTCTACGTTCCAATGGAATGAAGACGTAATTAAATATGTTAAAGAGAAGAGGCAATATCCATACGGCAAGAGCTAGACCAAGGAAAAGAGAATCCTTTCAGTTATGAACGTGGAAGTAAAACATTTTCTCGCTATTGAAATACTACTCTATGAGGGAAAGATTAAGGTTTATGACTGTAACTTACCTGTCTTCAACGAGGACACATTTTTAACCCACATGCAGCCACTCTTGAAGTTGTTGCCCAAGTTGTTGACACAGAGTAAGCTGCTGGATAATTTTCCAGCGAAAGTCTTGATGAAGGAATCATGGATTTTTGAAGGTCGAAATAAGAACATCTAGCTTCAAAAAATAGAATCAGTGCAGCCTGTGGGCCGTACTCGCTTGAATACATCGAGTGTTTGCTTTCCGGCACAGAAATGACCGGTATGTGTGATGCCGTTGTGGGAAAAATGCAATGAGTCTGGGCTTATGGGGTACTAACTAAATGGTTGGAGCCCGTGTATAAAGAAGAATATGTACAATGACGGAGACAAACACGATAATAATTTTTTATTTCAAGCCACCTCACTTTACATGAATGGCAATAATTTTTATATATGGTGAAAGTTGATTTTTTATAATGCAACAAATAGTATATCTTTTATAACAGATATAGTACCTGTTATGATAGATTGATTATCTGTTGGAATAGGTTGGTCATCTGTTGCATTATGCAGATGTATCCCAGTCTGTCTGTCGCAACAAATATCTAATCTGTTGCAACATATAATATATCTGTTGTAACTGATAGGTAATTTGTTGAAACAAATCTAGAAAGTAGGAAGGCCTGTTATATAATTTTCAGTAGATGACCTACGTGTTACATCTCATGTTGTAACATATGTCTAAATCTATTTGATATATCGTCTATTGCAGCAGAAATATTATCTGTTGCGATATTTAAATTTAGTATTTTATTTCAATTAACATGTTCAAAACTAAGGATTAAAATAGACAACATAAAATAAATTGAAGCCTTCGAAAATTACATGAAATACCTCAACAAATAAATGAAATGTAAAAAAATCATTATGGGTACAAATGATCTACTCTACAAATAAATCAACAAGTTAAACCAAGGAGGATAGATTATTACATTAATGGACTCAAGCTATAAAGATCTACTCAATATGGACAAGTTATTCTTCATCCGGTGTTACGGAATTAGGCTTTGGTTGTCGTGGATCTTTAATATCGCTTGCGTACGGCTTCTAAGCTTTTACTTCTCTGTATTTCCATAAAAGAGCAGCATATCTTTTGCAGAGTAATCCGGCATTAAATCGATAATTTGGTACTTGTAATCCATCGCTCAAATACTCGGCGTACGCGACAATAAAAAGACCGCAATCCTTGTTTTTTAAAAAAAATAGATAATTCATATCTTGCAGTTCATGCAAGCATTTTGAAATTTGTTAAATGAAACTAAATTATGACACTTAAACTTACAGGCTACAAATGGTTTGTTGAGCAATTTCTTCCACATATTGTACGCCAAATGGATTACCCATTTTATCCCGGTATGCTTCAATTGTCGACCAATCAGTACGAACCTTTTGGTCCCAAAAAACACTCATATCAAGATAAAAAGGCAATATTTTGGCCAACTTTTGTATCTCAAACGATGGCCCAAAACGTCTCCTTCGCGACATCGAGTCATAAACTCAGATGCGCCTCTCTTTTAGAACAACGACAACCAACACCCAATAGAATTCATCACCACAATTGATTGGGATATACACTTCGTCGACCAAATGCCAAGGTAAGCCAGATGTAATGCTAAGACCTTTGATGATGCTGATTAAGCATTCCTCATTTTGGGAAACTTCCGACTGTTGTTGACAATACCTATCGTAGGCATTATTGATGTAAAATTTGTACAAATAATTGCCTGTTGTGGATCTTTATTATTCTTGTGTTTGCAACTTGTCCTTCTTTCAAAGGTAGTAAAAAATGACATCGATGTGCTTCACATATTATCAAATATTTTGGATTATGTGGCAAAAAAATTAATACACAGATGCAATTAAATAAAGTATTAATTAATAGTAATATGTATGACATTTAAACCTCATTATTCCAACAAGTTTGGGGTTGTGACATCAAATAGAACCAATTTTTTATTTTGGGATGTGCAATAATAAAGTCGACCATATCAAAACCAAGACTCGATTCGTTTACTTTGTAGTATTTGTCATTTTATTTTCTACATGATGATTTATATGTGTTAATGTCATATTCTTACAACAAGAATTATATAAATCAATATCTTTAGAATTGATTTATATACCTGCCATCCCGGTATGATGCTTTAACAACCCACCAGCAATCCATTCTGAATAGTCGTTGATCAACTGTGTTAGTTTTTTTGGAGCTTCGTCCGAGATGTGAACCCTTCAAATGAGTAATTCTTCTGTTCTTCCGAACTGATAGGCTCTACTTTTTATTCTTCTTTGAAAGCAGTTGATGGATTATCTACTATGATATTATACTCTTCAGTAGTATCTTCTACTGTGACATCTACCTGTAAATACAGAATTGTCAATGCTAATTACAAATATACAACAGATTATCCATCTGTTGCAACAGATGAGTCTTATGTTGCAAAATATGGATTATCTATTGATATAAATTCGAACAGGTAAATCAGAGCAGTACGATAATTTTGAATAGATTACCCATCTGTTGCAACATAAGACTCATCTGTTGCAACAGATAATGCATCTGATGCAATAAGCTAGACAACAGATGTATATATCTTTTTGATACTTTTCTATAGATGATACATTTACTGAAATAGATATGTGCCTTTTTGTTTATTGGAACAGATGATGTACATTCACCTTCTTCAGCTCATGTTTGTAATACCCCGTATTTTCGTGGTAGAATTCTAACCGTCGTTCCTGCGCGTCTAAGCCCTAATAAAAGTGATTCTCACGTGAATACAAGTTTCATGATCATTATCCTAGTCTATGGAGTAGTTTAGATGTGAAAAATGCTTATAGAAATGACCTAGAACAAGGTTGAGCTAAGACCAATTGATTCATCCAAAGTTTGACATTCGATTCTACAAGGGTCAACTTCAAACGTGAATATCTCTTAATATACATGGAATTTTTCATCCCAAGAACTATAAAATTGTAGATAATTGAATTAGCTTTTCAACGATACCAATTTCGCAAAAATCCGATACCCGAGCGAAGAGTTATTCCCATTTTTGTGAGAGGCAGTAAGGATGTACGATGGGCAATGCGCCGCCCAATCAAATGTGTGCGATTGGGAGTACGAGGCACACTTAAATGTTTGCCATAAGGTGTGCGACGCACACCTTAAGGTCTGCCATGGGTTGTGCGCCACATACCTCACTTCCAAGTGCCAAAAATACCCTATATATGTCTATAACACGGGATTAAATTCCCACAACATCAAAATAAATTTACTTTCTCTCAAATCACCAAGAACAACCTTTAGGGTTTCAACATAAAAACCCCAATAGCTAGAGATTCAACCGTGAGAATTCTATAATTTTTACATATTCAGAATCCCCATTACGAAGGCTACGAGGGACACCCAAAAGTTTGTGAATAGCATTACGTCAAAGTCATTCAAAGCTTCAAGTTTAAGGTATGTGGGGTTTTCAACAAGAACATCCTTTCGTTCTTGTGCCCAAAAATTTGTGTTATTTTACGAAGATACATGATTTTACTTGTTTAATTGTGAATTTGAGATGGAAACTATTATCCTATATTCTTGTTCAAGAAACTATGATATTTTTGTGATGTCTTAAAGATAAATTCCTTGAGTTTTGATGTTACTATTATGTTTAAAGTTGAATTTCCAGATTTTCATATGAGTTATACTTGTTTGCTATACAAGGTATGAATCTTGAAATGTTTTGCTCAAGTGTTGATAGATGAGATTTAAACCCTCTTTGAGATTATGATCTTTGGTGAAGTAATGTGTTATACACACCTTGATATTTGAATGATTTGACCTTTTGGTCTTGAAAGAGTTATTTTTGAATTCGAATGAGAAAAGAAATCCACATGTTGATTTATTATGAAAAAGGGGTAGCATGATGGCTCCCGATATGAATTGTTGAATTGTGTAGTTGTGGATTTTCTTTTGAAATGATCTGAGCTAAGTTCGAGAGTAGTCTTTAGCACCGAGTGAGAGGTATAGCTATGATTGGTACTTCCCTAGAACTACGTGCCTCCGTAGGATGTGAGTCTAAGGCTGTTTGATATAGTGATCACTAGTGAACAAAAGATTAAGGTCCTCCTCCGATGGCAAGGATAGGACAGCTCTCTCCAACGTGGGTTGGACGTTGGACTCCATGTAGCTCACATGGTTTATGTCGGTTTTAAGAGACTCCCAATGTGTGTGTATTCTCTTATCTAATATGAAAAGTCTTATTCTTCTATCTGAGATGAAAACATATTTGTTTGAAAGACTGAGTTTGAGAAAGTCATTGTGTTCGAAAGATTTAATGAACATATATTCCAAAGAGAATTGTTATGAGATTTGATTGCTTTGATGATTTGGAATCGAGATGGAGGTGAATTGAGATTTATTATGATGACTCACATGTTTCACCTGATATATTTTACTCTCTTATGATTATGATGATTTTAATTCGAGCTAAGTGAGTCATTTATATCAGCATGCATAATTTTATAAACTGTGATGATATTAATATATTATTTTATATATGCATTGCACCCCCATATGCTCGGTATATTTCCATGGCACTGACCCACATATTCGTATGTGGGCTACATTTTCTCGAAATGTAGGTACAAGGTATAGTGTACATCTTCAGATCCAGTCAGTTCGCGGCATCTTGTCAACAGGTGATGAGTCCTTTTGATTCAAGGGCTTGAGTTAGTTATACAGTTTGAGAAATGTTGTATTTTCTTTATCCAACCGTATTGAGTTAGGATAGTCGGGAGTCATGACCCAGCTACCTATAGTCAGTACTAGTAGAGACTTCATAGACAGTCAGTAGAAGTTGATGTATTCCGTTTCAGTTTTGGTTGTAAAAGCAGAGTTGTAATCTTGTAAATTTAGTTTTGTATCTATCATATTCATAAAAGAGTTATTTTCCGTAGATTTGTATAGATTTATACTTTTTGTTCAGTTGCTTATGAGTTATGCCAGTAGAAGGGTTAGCTTGGTGTCACTTGTGATCCTAAGCACCATGTGACGTCTCGGGACCCAATTTCGGGGCGTTACAATGTTGCTCTCTTATGGACCTTGTACACTGAAAAACGATGCAAGACAAAGACAGAGGCATTACAATTTTGCTTTTTTCGATGCTTGATGATGCTTTGGAAATATGTTTCCTTCCCCTCTTAGCCACCTTGATCTCTAGTAGAGTGTATGGATATGAAATCCTCTTTGATATAATGATACCCCTCTTAGATTTCATTTTCTTTACAGAAGAAGTTAGTGCATTAATAGCATTAATCACTCCATCGTGTTTCGCCTTGCAGTCTTGATATTTGCATGTAGAACATTCGCAAGATGTGACAAAATCTGGAGAAAAATCTCTACAACCAGTATGGTCATAATCATAATGACTTGTTTCAAAAACTGTAAGAGAAGCATCATTATCCCCAACAACAGCACCACTACCACTACCACTACCATCATCAACAACAACAAGACCACTCTCCAAAATTATTTTTCTTGTGATGGTTGTTGCTCCAAATAATTCCATTTTTATTCCATCAATGACCTTACGGCCTGATAACGTTTGCACAGACCGTAAAGTAAGAAAAAATGGCATCTTCAACTCTTGATTCGTCAGAACAAGCCACAGATGGATAATCTAAAATAAATCAGTACATATATTAGAATGATGATGAAATCATTTAAAATAATCATTAATTAAAATAAAAACTTGATTAGAATTTGACTTACTGCTTCCTTCGGGGGATTGAAAAGATAATTTTTTTTGCATTTTTATGAGTTTTGACCAACAACCATCTCAGAATTCTTGGACAGGAAATTTCTTCCTGGTAGTTCACTTGTTGTCTCAAATAAGGAATGACTTCAAATGCCCAAGCCTATAACATAACTCCAAAAAATCAAAAGCATTATTAAATAAAAAAAAGAATCATATCATGATAAAAGAAATATTTACCATGAAGGCCCATGGAAAGCCATATAAGTTAACTGTCTTTGGCGTTAACGGAGTCAACAAATATTTGATAGTCATTTTAAAATTTTCATAACCCCAAGGATAGTTGTTAAATGCCTCAAGATCCTTCGAGAGATTTATTAAACTGAGGCTTATGTTGTTCTTAACGTCTCTCGCCCAAAGAATATTATGTACAAACCAAACCAAGCACAATGATTGCTTGTGCTTCTTTGAGAGTCCTTTACCTTTCAACACTTTTATCAATTTTTTGTTTTTGAAGCTTGGACCAACAATGGAAACCAAGTCCTCATGATCACTCGACTTGCCTTTTTTTTGGGTGTGCGGGGTACTTTTTTTGGGGTCAGAGTAGGTATGACTTGAGAAGGAGAGGGAGGATAATATTTTAGTCCAGTAACTATGGCAAACTCCTTCCAACCAAAACAAATAGGTATGCCACTGTAATTTATCCACACCTTATCCATCTTATCTTTGTTTTCATACATAAACCTAACTTTGAGAAGATCGTATACCATTTTCATCTGGAAACGAGCATTGTTGTCCTCTAGCAAATCAAGATATTGCCCAAAGCATCTTTACCTGAAATAAGCATCCAATTTTTATTCTCGAAGTATTTTTCTGAAGGTGTCAAAAGATTTTGCCATGGCTGACTTAACTACGAAATCACCCATTAAATCTGTGGCACCATCGCATTGCATTCTCACAGAATAACAATCAATGCTAAAGGTTTTGATCAACTCTTCAGCGGAAGGGCTATTAGCATTTTGGATCATCACTTTTGAAATATTCCTCCCCCCCGTGTTCATTATCTTCTGCTCTTGATTGAGAAAATGCTTGTAAAGCAAGCTCATAGAGTGGTGGATGTAGTCGAGTTGCTGTACTTGTTCCTTTACTTGGACTTGATTCGGTTTCTTTTCTTTTGAAAGCCATATTATGTTAAATTAACAGGAACATAAAATAGATTATAATTGATTAATGCATCATTAAAAAAGAATAACAGTAAATCTAACATGCATAATGGTAAAATAATAGTTCCAACAGATCACACATCTATTGCACCAGGTATGTTATCTTTTGCAACATATAACCGACCTGTTGCAATGGATGAGTAAACCATTGGAAATAATAAAAACAGATCACTAATCTGTTGCACCAAGTATTTTATCTGATGCAACATATAACCAACCATTGCAATGGATGAGTGACCGTTGGAAACCATAAAGATAGATTACTAATCTGTTGCACTAAGTAGTTTATCTGATACAACATATAACCAACCTGTTGCAATAGATGAGTAATCCATTGGAAATAGTAAAAATAGATCACTCATCTATTGTACTAGAAAGGTTATCTGTTGCAACATATCACAAACCTGTTGCAAGGATGAGTAATCTACTGGAAATAGTTAAAAAAGATCACTAATTTGTTGCACCTGGTAGTTTATCTGTTGAAATATATAACCAACCTATTACAACGGATGAGTAATCCATTGGAAACCATAAAATAGATCACAAATTTGTTGCACCAGGTAGTTTATCTGTTGCGATATATAACCAACCTGTTGCAACGGATGAGTAATCCATTTGAAACAGTAAAAATAGATCACTCATCAGTTGCACCAGGAAGGTTATCTGTTGCAATATATAACCTGTTACACCAGAAAGATTATCTGTTGCAACATATAACCAACCTGTTGCAAGGATGAGTAATCCGTTGGAAACAGTAAAAATAGATCACTAATCTTTGTACCAGATAGTTTATCTGATGCAACATATAACCAACCGTTGCAACGGATGAGTAAACCATTAGAAATCATAAAAACAGATCACTAATCTATTGCACTAGGTAGTTTATCTGTTGCAACATATAACCAATCTGTTACAATGGATGGGTAATCCGTTAGGTACAGTACAAATAGATCACTCATCTGTTGCACCAGAAAGTTATCTGTTGCAACATATAACCAACCTATTGCAAAGATGAGTAATCCATTGGAAATAGTAACGACACATCACTAATTTATTGCACTTGGTAGTTTATCTGTTGCAACATATCACCAACCTGTTGCAATGGATGAGTAATCAATTGGAAATAATAAAATAGATCATTGATCAGTTGCACCATGAAAGTTATCTGTTGCAACATATAACCAACCTGTTGCAACAGATGAGTAATCCGTTGGAAACAATAAAAAAGATCACTGATCTATTGAAACATATTACATATCTGTTGCAAAATGAGTTATTTGTTAGATCAATATTATTTAGATTTCTTCTAAACAAAAGAGTCTCTATCGCAACAAATGAATGATCTATTAGATTGTTCATTTGATGCATTAAATTTTCATAGTTGCATCAGATTTTCATCTGTTGCATCAGATGTTTCATCTATTGCAACACCATTTTTACTAAGACAAATAAAAAATCAATCCAGCAATACCAACACATCACACATACACTAAGAATATCAATTGTGACAAAAAACACCAATAAATCTGAATCAACAGTTCGACAACAAGAAGAAGAAGTGCCAGAAATTCGAGTTTTATTCAGTCAACATTTCAAATTTAAACTAGAAATATTGGAATTGTTAACCAATACTAGAAGAGTAGTTGACTCAAGTTCTTCTGTTTCTTCATAATTTTTTACCCGTGAAAAAGTAAATGGGACGACGATGAACTCGAAGTTGTTGTTGACGGAGAAGTTTTTACGTCGATTGACGGTTGAAAGATGAAAGGGAACTCGCCCGACTATTTGTCCGCAGGAGGTTGAAGTCACCGGGAATTGAAGGAAGAATTTTGCAAAACTGTTGGTTGAGAGAGAGTTGAGAGAAGATGTCGAGAGAGAGGAGAGAGACTGGTTGATTTGGATTGAAGGGGGGTGTGGGTTGGGTTGATTTGGATTGAAGGGGGGTGTGGGTTGGGTTGATTTGTATTTTTGAAAAGATTAGAAAGTTTTAAAAATATTAATCAAGTCCACAATTAACTTAATCAAGTTTTCTAATGATGTTTGACCCTTTAAGTTGATCAATGTCACCAATCATTCATTCAAGACTTAAAAAACACCTTTCCTTCAATTTTCTCAAATAGCTTTTACTGTAACTTTATTTTCTGCACATCTTTTACACTATTATTTTGGTCAAATTTGAATAGACCTCAAATATACTCCTAAATCTAAATGGAACTAAATAATAATTTTTTCATATCAAAATCTTAATTATTATAGGAATAACTAAATGTTCAAAAGCTTATAGCTTTTCCGTTCATGTTTATTTTTAATTTTGATATATTGTTTAATGTATTTACATATATTTTTAAAGTTACTATATTAAAAGTGTGACATTTTGCCCTTCATTAAAGTCTTTGCAATAAATAAAATAGCTTTTATACCTTTTTTATTCAATTATAATATTATTATTTTTATAATATAAATATTGACTATAATAAATATGTGGAAAAAAATTAAATAAAAGATTCTTTATTTATGAAATTTTTTGTTGAGTCCTAAATATGTGGGAAATAAAAATAAAAATATGTGTAATTTAATTATTCTTTTAGATGCACAATTCTTTTTTAAAAGTATAATTTGCGTGAAGGTTTTTAGATGCACAGTCGTTTTAAAAGTACAATTCGTGTAAAGATAATTTAAGAAATTTAATTTTTTTAAGTACACAATTTTAAATATAAAATTCAGTAGATTTACCCCTAAAAATATATGAGCAGAGTGTTCTTGGAAACTTTTGTCTGGGAAAAATTAAAATGAAAATTTTTAGATCCAAAATCTTCTTGGAATTGCTTCTTTTGTTTTTCTTCTAAAAATAAAATTTATTTTTGTAGAAGTTCTATTTAAATATGATCGCTTAATTTCGGACATAATAAGACCAATTGTTAATCATTGTGCTTAAAATTATTGATATTAAGTTGTTTCTTGTTATTCTTTTTCTTTTTCAGTTTTTTTGCTTTCTCTAATTGAGGCATATATCGTATTTCATTTATTTTATTTCTGTTTACTACCCAGAGGAATGCACCTTAGTTGATGTTGTTTTTTCAAAATATTATTTTTGTTGTGATTGTAGTGGATTGGGAGAAGATTAAGATGAATAGTCTTGATGTTAGAGTTGCTATTGAAAATTTATTCTAATTACTTTCCTTTTAATGTAGTTTTTAATGCTCAAAACATCAATGAGATCTATAATCGAAATCAATAGCTGAATAAACTTTATGATGGAGATTGAATAAGTTTTAGGTTGACGAGGAATAGTCATGAGAAGCTATTTTGAAGCAATGAGTTGATTCTTATTAACGAGTTGACAAGACTTCAAGTAAGTCTTAAGCCTGAAAAATAATTTACTGAGCAAATTCAAGTGATTAACAGAATGACATTTATGATATTTTAGTAACTTGCAATGTTTCAATTTCTGTCTTATATTTAAACACGTGGCTTAAACATATTTTTATCATTTTAAAAAAAGGCATTGATACATGTGAAGAGATCAAAATTTTATGAATTTAAAATAGGACTCTAGCTACACGAATTCAATATCTATCTTCAAACTCTAAAGTCCGTTTGAATTTCTTAATGACTATACGTTCATTTTTAGTGTTAATGATCTTACAAAGCGAGATAAAACAAGAATAACTAGGAGTATATATAGTTTGGTAACCATATGACGATATGTTTAAGAACTTATAATTAAGAGTATAATTTGGTAACCATGTCATTGTACATTTCTTGAAGGATTAATTTTTAAAATGTCGAACGAATTCTCTCGATCAATTTCCCCTGCAACTCTGAATAAAATAGTTCTGAAAAGGTACAACTAGCAAAGTTATTACACTGAAGTTAAACTACATGCGTATAGAATCTTGATACACTTTGCAACTAATGTGATGAGTAAAAAAATATTTTAATTTGTTGTCGACATTAACGGTCCAAATAACAAAAAAATCAAACCAAGTAAGCCAAAGATCCAAGTAACAAATATGAAATCCCAAGTTTATTTAGTTCAAGAAGCCACTTAATGGAAGCTTTCTTTCGTTCTAATTGAACTTTTTTTTTTTTGGTCCTCATCTCCTATTTCTATTTCATGAATATCAATTAGCCCATGAAGAGGATAGTTGAGTGTCAAAAAATGTCTATATGATCCATGACTTTTGCTTCACTTCTGATAATCTCAAGCTTGATGACTTGCTCAGATTATTCTTCAAATCCGTCATTAAATTCGCCTTTTCAAGGTTCATATTTTTCATTCTAACCTTTTTTGATAAAAAATTACACTATACATTTAAGGTTAAATTTAATTCTTATATTTATATAGTTGATGTTGAATTCCCTCTATGAGTTTAATTCTTTATATCTTGAACACCCTAATGAAAATTTCAACTTCGTCACGTTTGCCAACTTTTTGTATATAATATGATTTTCTCATTTATAATATGCGTGTGTGGAGTACAAATTTCTCTCAATCTTTGTTTCAACCCATACGTCTATTTACATATTAAAATTCAGTAAACCTCAACTATACTCCTAAATCTAAATGGAACTAAATAATATGATTTTTTCATATCAAAATCCTAATTATACAAAAAAAATTAAATAACTGTTTCGAGTAACTAAAGGAGCGAAAAGGTGGGAGCTCCTAGAAATCGAGGTATTAAAAAATGCAATTATAGTTTTAATTCTAAAACTTCAAATATATTTAATTTTTTAAGAGCTAATATCTTTTTTGTCATATTTACTTTTAATATAAATATATTATTTTAATGTATTTACATATATTTTTAATGTCGACTACTCACTAATTTAAATACATGCATCTTTCTTCTTTAACATTGAACACACGTACAACGCACGTATCCTAAACTAGTAAACATTGATAAAAAAAGGTAAGTTTTACTACTGGTCTCCAATTTTGAGTTTATTACACAAAAAGAAATATTTTTCTATTTCTTTTTAGATAAAAATCTTTCAACTTTAAGTATCACCTAAAATTACTTTTCTATATTCACGCAGAAGTCATTTTAACTTTAAATTTTATACGTCACACTAAAGTTGTTTTTTTAATTCTTTTTTCACATAAAAGCCATCCAACATTGTTCATCAATAAGTTTAATGAACACTTATTTTAATTAGCAAAAGACTTGTTCTTAGAACATCAAAAAATTTAATCACAACCACAAAATTTACGAGCTTAATATAATTGCTTCAAAATAAGGATATAAAGATAATTTTGTAAACCACAAGAGAAAGATCTATGGAATATCAAGTTAACTAGCTAACTACTTTGAAATGTCATATCATATTTTTAATATAAAGTTTTATAAAAAAAAATAGGAAATTTCTTTGTCATTCTTAAGGCTCATCATACTTATTATCTCTAACCTCTAACCTCTAATCTCTAATCTCTATCTCTAATATTCTCTAATCTCTAATCTCTAATCTCTAATCTCTAATATACTAAAAGTGTGAAGTCCCTTATAAATGTTGTTTGGATTTTTTGCCCTTCACTAAAAGATTTCGTAGACAAAATTGTCTTTTCATTTTTTTATTAAAAATAAATTATTTTATTTGAATTTTTTTACTTTTTAGCAAAAATATTAATTAGCGTCTTATTTGCTTCATAAATCCTCTACTTCTATAAAAACAATTATAGTTTCATATTTTCTGCATTGATTTATTTCGCTCGGCTTTGTTACATTGATTTTTAGATTTCTGTATCTTTTTTTCTCTCTCACCTTTATTGCATTTGATTTTCAGATTTTGTTTGTCGTCAAATCTCTCCTTTTTTACATTCCTTCTGGAACAAGAAACACGTCAGAAGCAAATATTTGTTAAGTTACCTGATGATTCCTAGAAACATCTGGAATATCTCTATAACTAATGCATCACATTCAAGGTCCATCAATATTACACAGGTTTTGACTTTTGTCATAGTTTGAATAACATTCACAACCATATGATAACAACGGACGGAATGAGACAACTCTTCAAATGCCCTTAAAGTAAGTTGAATTTTTTTTTGAGATTTTTCAATACAAGCGCAAAAAGAGCAAAAGGTAATAAATATAAAATTTGACCAAGTGGCATTAGCTAATTTAGTCCGTGTGCATGTATATTAGAAAAATAGAACAAAAAATAAAATGTTATGTCTTGGATATCTTCATTAGTTCATTGTCATAAGGTTGATGTGGAGCAAATATTCTACCAAGCTCGTTGATATAAGATACGACAAAAACTTCAATATCCACATAAGTGTGCTTTAAAAGTTTATTTTCGACCATAGCTTTCACTATTGATAGAAAGGCATCAATTACAAATTTTTGTATATCATTTTTTCCACCCCTACATTTACTCATTCCCTACATTTCTAGCATACCATCTACAGCTTGGCTTTGAAAATGAACTTTTGGCTCAAACATCGCGCTACTAATTTGCCCTTAGCCTTTCCATCTTTCTGTATTTCTTTTTGGACTGCTTTATTTAGCGCCTATATTTTATGTTGTATTTTATAGATGATCAAAATATTAACAAAAGATGTACGGATTCTTATATAAAAAAATTACTACCACCTTTTTGATTTATGTTTGAAGAGTTTTCACCATTGTTTTCTATACTTTTGAAATATTTTTCTTTCCGCTCCTTTTACGTTATGGACTCTTTATATAAATATATATATATATATATATATATATATATATATATATATATATATATATATATATATATATATATGTATGTATGTGTGTGTGAGAGAGTATTGAAATTCTATTAAATTTAAATTCATATATTTATTTGGACTATATTAAATTCAAGAAAATAGTCCAAATAATATGACTAATATGATTGGGTTAATCATCTAATCTCAAATACATTGGGCTAATTCAATTGAAATGATGAGCCCATATTTATTAACCTATGGCCCAAATGGGTGCTAACCCAGCTTAGAAGTCCACACCCATGTCTCTTGTCACATAAGGTGGCAATTCATGTTAAATAAAATAAGCCACTAAAAACATGTCATGTGTCAATATAATGTGGCAATCCAAGTTAAATGAAATGAGCCACTAAAATTATGCCATGTGTGCAAATGACATGTTCTAGCGATCAAATTAGAACTTTTCACCAAAAGAATGTGATTGGTCAATCTCAAATCGACAAATCAAAACACAATTGTCTTACCTCTCCAACTATAAATAGGGGGTCCTCATAATTCACAAAGGGGAGGATTTTGAGAAACAAGAAGCAAGAAGAGAGCTCGTGGATCAAAAATTGTACTTACCCTACAATTGATAAATTTCAAGCAATCAGGCTCAAGGTCAAGTCCAAGATCAAGAAAGAAGGAGATTTTGTTCAAGATCAAATTACTTGTTCATATTCATCATTCATGGCAATCATCCAAGTGATTGTAACGAATTAATATACAAATTCAAGTACGAAGACGAAGATTCAAGATCAAGCTACCTAAGCCATGAATCCAAATCAAGTTCAAGTCCAAGTTCATATTATTTCAAAGAATCAGAGGATTATAATAGAGATTGTAACACTTACTACATTTGAAATCAAATATTATAGTTTGTTACTTCAATTTTTTCGTCTTGATTATTAGTTTTCTTGACTCAAAGAATTTGTCGCCTACGAATTCTGGCAAGCCCGGTGAGACCTTTTCTACCCCTCATCTCTTCGAATTAATTATTCTATTTAAGAATACCGAAATGGCATCCAAGAAGTTTTACTCCAAATCTGTTGTTACTAAGGCTGCTAACTCCAAGTTTTCCTATGAGGTGGACAACATACTTGATGTTACCATGGAAAGTGTAGGGCTCATTATTAGGAACAAATCAAACTTACTAGGACAACAAACACTTGAAGTGTCGTCGTATCATCTCCTGCGTTTGATCTTCAGTCTTCAAAGAGGGTAATATTTTTTCCCAATGAGTTGAAAGAAGGAGAGAATATCGTTGAGATCGTTGAGAAGACTTTAGCTTGACTTAGCCCATTTAAGACTAAGTACCACACACAAGAAGATGATGATACCTTGATTACCAAGTCTACTCCAATCACTCTGCGTGAACTATTTTACTCAGATTTCAGTTTGAGGGATAATCCATGCTTTAATCCTGCATCTTTAATGGCTATCCAAGCAATGCTGATGTCACGACCCAAAAATAAGGGTCATAATGACACTTGTCGTGGCGTACCTTGACAAGTAAGCCTATCACCCAAATTGATACGAAAAGAGAAAAAAATAAAAATATCACAAGATAAGGCTTCTAGAACGAAGCTGAACCATATAAGTAATCATAACAATGCGGAAAGAACTTATCCAAAATACAATCATGCCCAAAACTAGGTGTCAATAGTGTAAGAACTACTAATATAATCCAAGAGTCAAATACATCAGAAAAATAACAACAAAGGAATAATATCTATCTTCGAATACTAATAAAGACATAACTACTGTAGAAAGATAGAGGTGAACTCGAACGCACGAATGTCTAACCGCTACCTTGGAAGCTCCAATAATTGCCCGAGTCAATCAAGATGAGGCACACTCGATCTAGGACGTGCTCTGAAAGGGCGCAGTAGGAGTGAGTACGGTCCACTTGTACTCAGTAGGTATCATAGGCTGATCAAACAAAGTAGTAAATAAAGCATACAAAATATGCACTAAGGGCACGTCACTTGCAATCAGAAAATATTCCACAACGGTAGCCCACACCGCTTGCACTAATAGTTCTAATATATCACATACATTATAGCATCATACCAAGATAGAACAAAAGTACGTATTATATCACATATAAGAAGAACAAAGGGGAACATACATATACGAGATCATCAAATACAAGTAAAAGAAGATACGATAAATAAATAGATGACAAGTCAATATGACAATACAACACAACATAACACAATAAAATAAGTGCAATATATATGATGATGAACATGATGGTGATGATGATGATGATGTACGAGGTCTTCGCATAATCTCTGGGATCGTCGGACAATCCCTGCATACACCTACGGAGACAACCCTCTCAACGCAGGACCGATAAGGAGTTCGTCAACCCGTATACAAACCACATATCTCATATCTATTTTCCAGCATATCTCTCGAAAAGGGTTTTCTAAGGTGTTACAATATCTCCTCCCCGGCACATCCCTCGGGGAGGGTTTTAAAAAGGTGTTGCCAGTGTTTCTCAGATGTTGCCACGGTGGTACCAATGTTTCATTAATGATTATGATATACGTATGTAATGCTCACAACCAATCACAATGAGTATTTTCATAACCAACCACAATGATATATTTTCACAATCATGTGAGCTAATATTCACTTATTATTTCAGTTTCATCCATGAATTTCCACATGTATCATATGCCAAATAAAGTATGAATATAATCACAATACACCAATGGTACTATATTAAACATATTAACAACACAATACAATTATTCACACGTATTCAAGGCTATTAATATAACATGGGACCCCACACGGTCACACATATCACATAATAACTCAATTTTGATAATTACATCACATATAGGCCACCACACGGGCACAATACATAAATAGACATTTTTCTTGATTAGTTCCCACCCTTAACATACATCTTGTAGCATCATTTACTACCCAACCCATTCTAAAAGTGTTAAGCCATAACCTACCTCAAAACCCAAAATCGGTCCGCTACACTTCGAACCCACAATTTTACTTTTCACGAACGATTCTGAACTCTACTAAAAACATCAAATATGAAACCTACGCATCAAAACAAAATCAACGACATCCATATTGACTACTTTTGATTCAGAGTCAAAACGAACCCCCGAAACGGATTTTCGAGAAAGAAAGGAAAAATTGGAACTTTACTTCAAAAACATGTTTCCTATATTTTTAGGAACCTACATCTGAAAATCCAAGTTAAATCGAGTAAAAAATGAGGTTCAAATCGAAGAAAAACTATTTTTGAACTTTACCGGGTAAAATCTTTAAAATCTGGGATAAAATCAAGAATCGAAGTTGATTTGATGGTTAAATTGATAAAAAAAAATGTAGTAATTATAAGATAAAAATATCATTCAAGTGAAAAAGAGTGAAATTGAAGTTTAAAATCAAGCCCTAAGATTTTTGGGGTTTTGAAAAATTTATCAAGAAATTACTAATAAAATGGTTTATTCTTACCTTATATCCGTAATAAAATCAAGAAATATGTGTTAATCTAGCTTTCAAGCTCCCACAAGCTTCATTTTAAGCGCTCATACTATTTTAGGGTTTAATTCTCAAGAGACAAAATGAAAAATGAGCAAAATAGATCCAAAAACTGGTATAAATAGTTCAGATTTTTCTGCACAACTTTTGCAAAAAAACTAATTTTTTTGTTCAATTCAGACTTCGATGAGGTGCCCGAAATTTATTCAGAGTCCGATACATGCAAACGAATTATGTAACCATACTAAATTCGATGTTCCGTATGCGATGGAGATATCAGATTTTCAAAAAGTATCATTTTCACAAAGTTGACCCCCGAATCACGAAATCATAATTTTTTAAATCGAAGGTCAAAATGAGATTTAAAAGCTGTAAAATTATACCAAATATGCTAACACCTTAAAATCGACATTCTGGATCTGTTGGTGAAGTCGGATTGTCCATCCGAGGTTGTTTCGATCAAATGTGGGTCCCACACCCATGTTTTTAATTTTCCAACTTTCTGATCAATAGGTTGAAATGAGCTTGGATGTACCGGGACGTGAACCAAAGGTCTACCTAGCCTAAAATCGATATTACAGAGCTACTGGAGTATTCTGTTCGGCCATCCATCGTACGGGTTAAAGAATATCACCATAAATCTAAAATAAGGCTCTCGAAGCCATCAAAAACCATAATATCGCATAAATGGTATCACTATGCATCGAAAATCATGCCAATCACTTCCACACTCCAGAAATATCATAATGCAACTATGGAGAGGGGTAACACAGTCAAATCACATAAAATCATAAATTTCACATATTTCATCAAATTTTTAGATCGTTACATCATCCACAACTAAAAATCTAGTTCATCCGCAAACTAAGGCGAAGAAATACCTGAATTAATGAAGAGCTGATGATAAGAAATATGCATATCATAATCAACCTCTCAAGTAGCTTCATCTACAAGTCGATGTCGCCACTGTACCTTAACCACAGGGATCAATCTAGAGCGCAACCGCCTAACATCCCTAGCCAAAATGGAAACCAGTTTCTCAACAAAGGAAAACCGCTCATCATACTGAACCGACTCCCAATGAATGACATGAGACTCATCAGGAATATAACAACGAAGCATAGAAACATGAAAAAACTGAAAGAACAACTGATAGATCAAGGGGCAGAGCTAACTCATAAGCCACATCACCAGTAGTCTAAAGAATCTCAAATAGACCAATATACCTGGGGCTAAGTTTACCCCTCTTCCCAAACCTCATCACACCCTTCATGGATGAAACTCGAAGGAAAACACGATCTCCAATGCCAAATCTCAAGGCACAAAGTCTACAATCAGTTTAGCACTTCTGCCTACTTTGAGTTGCTCTAAGACTATCCTAAATGACCTAAACTCTATCCAAAGATGCACGAAGAAAATCCGTACCTCGAGGTCTCAACTTTGAAACATCAAATAAACCCACTGGGGAGAGACAACTCTACCACACAATACCTTAAAAGGAGCCATATCAATACTGGAATGGTAGTTATTATTATATACAAACTCTGCTAAAGCCAAATATTGCTCCCACTGTCCACCAAAATCCATCACGCATACACGGAGCATATCCTCTAAAACCTGGATAGTTCGATCTATCTGGCCATCAATCTGGGAGTGAAACGATGTGCTAAGATCAACCCAAGTACCCAACTTATCCTGGAAAACATTTCAAAAGTGAGATGTGAACACAAAACTTTGATCTGAAATAATACACATTGGCACACCATGCAGATGAACAATCTCACGAATATAGATACGAGCCAACCTTTTAGCACTGAACGAGATCTAAACCAGAATAAAATGAGCTAACTTGGTCAATCAATCCATGATGACCCAAATACTGTCAGAACCATGAGATGTATGAGGCAAACTAGTCACAAAGTCACTGGTGATCCGTTCCCACTTTCACTTAGGAATAGGTAACCTCTAAAGCAATTCACCAGGTCTCATATGCTCGAACTTCACCTACTGACAACATGGGCAATAAGCCACAAAATCTGCTATATCTCGCCTCATACCACCCCACCAGTAGTGTTATCTCAAATCACGATACATCTTAGTCACAAGTGGATGGATAGAATATCTAGAACAATGGGTCTCCTCCAAGATCAACCTAATCCAATCACCCATTCTCAGCACACAAACTCAGCCCCCAATCCTCAAAACTCCATCTGAATCAAGTGAGGCTTAGCCTCCCCACTCAACACCTTATCTCAAATCAACCTCAACCCAATATTATCAAACTGATGAACTTGAATCTTCTCCACTAAAGAAGAACTAGTATCCACAAATGCCAAAACACGCCCCGGCATCGAAATATCAAGCCTAACCATCTGGTTAGCTGAAGACTGAATCTCTAAGGCCAAAGTCCTCTCCTTGTCAAAAGATATTCCAAGATACCTATGCTAGTCGACTTTCGGCTCAAGGCATCTACAACCACATTAGCCTTGCCCGGATGGTAGAGAATAGTCAAGCCAATGACGCTGCCTCATATGAAGATCTCACTGAGTAAAGAGGTACTGAAGGCTACGATGATTTGAGAAGATCTCACAACGGACTCCATATAAGTAGTGCCTCCATATATTCAAAGAAAACACAACTGCACACAACTCCAAATCATGGGTAGGATAGTTTCTCTCATGAGGCTTCAACTAACAAGATGTATACGCAATTACCTTGCCCTTCTACATTGACATAACACCCAAACCAACACCAAAAGCATAAAAAAATATGAAAAAGGTCACGCCCTCCTTAGAAAAAGTCAAGATAGGAGCTGAATTCAACAAATCCTTGAGATTTTGGAAGCTTGCCTCACAAGCATTGAACAATTGAAAAGAAATCTTTTTCTGGGTCAACTTGGTCAACAAAGCTGCAATGGATGAAAAACCCTCAACAAAACGCCGATAATAACCCGTCAAGCCAACAAAACTCTGAATCTCGGTGGGCGAAGTAGGTCTAGCCCAATCGTAACCCGTTGCAACCTTGGCTGGATTAACCATAATACCTTCCTTAGTCACCACATGATCCAAGAAAGAAACAGACTCCAGCCAAAACTCGCACTTAGAGAACTTTGCATACAACTTCTCATCCCTTAATCTTTAATGCATAATCCGCAAATGCTCCAAATAAATCAAGATATAATCTATAAATACAAAAACAAAAGAATTGAGATACGGTCAAAACACCGGTTCATCAACTCCCTGAATGCGGTAGGGGGATTGGTCAACCTAAAAGACATGACCAAGAACTTATAATGACCATATCGAGTCTAAAAAGATATCTTCAAAATATCCAAAGCTCTAATCCTAAATTAGTGATAACCAAACCTCAAATCAATCTTTGAAAATACTATAACACCCAAAGCTGATCAAATAAATCATCAATGCAAAAAAGGATACTTATTCTTAACCGTCACCTTATTCAACTGTTGATAATCAATACACATCTGCATAGATCCATTTCTTTTTTCTTCACAAATAAGACAGGCACACCCCAAGATGAAGCACTAGGTTGGATAAATCCCTTATCCAATAACTCCTGCAACTGATCCTTCAGTTTCTTCAACTCTGCTAGGGTCATCCTATAAGGAGGAATGGAAATGGGATTGGTGTTTGACTCAACATCAATAATAAAATCAATATCTCAATTTGAAGATATAATAGGCAAGTCCGTAGGGAATACATCCATAAACTCATGAACAACACGGACAAAATCCAATGAAGGAGGCGAAACAACATTGGTGTCACGAATATAGGCCAAGTAAGATAAACATCTCCTCTTAACCAATTTACAAGACTGAATATAAGATATAATCCTCTTAGTAACCAAAAGAAGTGCACCCTTCCAAGCTATCCTTGGCACACCCGGCGAAGCTAAAGTCACAGTCTTATCAAAACAATCTAAGATAGCATGATAATAAGCCAACCAACCCATGCCTAAAATAACATCAAAATCAACCATATCTAATACAAGCAAATCTTCCAAAGTCTCACACCCGGCAAAAGCCACAACACAAGATCGATGTGCCCGATCCACCACAAAAAAATCACCCACTTGTGTAGATACATGAATAGGCATGGAAAGAGGCTCACTAACAGAATCAAAACCCGAAGTAAAATAAACTGACACATAGAAGAAAGTTGATCTAGGATCAAATAATACATATGCAGGTCTGAAACAAACTGGGACGATACTTGTAATCACAACATTAGAAGCCTATGCCTCAGGTCTGGATGGTATAGCATAACACTCAGCACGACCACCAACAACTTAAGTGTCCCCACAACTACCCCCACAAGCTCTACTACTTCTTACCCTCACACCTTTGGTAGAGATCCTACCCCTCACAGCTAAAATAAGAGTAGCTCTAAATGCATAATTAGGACAGTCCTTAGCTACATGGCCAGTCTCATTAGGTACATAGTAACCTCTATGACCAGTCTCAATAGGAAAAGGCATAACTAGGCCTAAATGGCTACCTTGAACTGCTGAACTAGAAGGTCCAACACCTGAACTCTGCAAGGCCGCCTGCACTGGCCTACACTATCCATGAGAACCACTAAAATCTCTACCATAGGGAGACTAACCTCTAAACACACAAAAATGACACACCTTCTTGGCACCACCCTGAGATACTTGAAGAATACCCTCTATCATCTTAGCATGATCCACAATACTCTGAATGAAACCCCTAAGCATAACCATCTGAGACATAGCCAACTAAAATAAGACATCCAAACCTTTCACAAACTTTTGAGTCTTCTCAAATTCAATGGAAATACTATCATAGAAATATATAGACAAGGCAGGGAAACTTGCCTCAAACTCAGCAACTTTCATGGAGCCTTTCTCTAAATGATTTGACTCATCCCACATTCGATCCCTCAAATTATAAGTCATGGATCTCTCCTGAAAGGCATCAACAAACTAATCCTATGACAACTCAGGAGCATCAATAGGCCTACAAATGATAAATAATTTTCACTAATGTCTCACAGAATCTCTCAACTAATAGTAGTATACGCCACACCATTCGTGCAGAAAGAGTGAAACACAACTCAGAACATAAGGTATGAAAGAATTTAGCATGATAAAGAATAAAATGAGGGAAGTTTCTTAAAGACGTCCTATAGCCTCTCAAAGATAGATACGTTTGTCTATGTACCGATCTGTGAGACTCTAATAGCCATCCCATTCTTACACTGTTGAGACCAATGAAACCTAGCTGCTCTGATACCAATTTGCCACGACCCAAAAATGAGGGTCATGATGGCACTTGTCGCGGCCACCTTGATAAATAAGCCTATCACCCAAACTGATATGAAAAGAGGAAAAGACAGAAATATTCCAAGATAAGGCTTCTAGAACAAAGTAGAACCATACAAGTAATCATAACAATGCAAAAAGAACTTATCCAAAATACCAATCATGCCAAAAACCAGGTGTCAATAGTGTAAGAACTACTAATACAATCCAAGAGTCAAATACATCAGAAAATAACCATAAAGGAATAATATCTATCTCCGAATACTAATAAAGACATAACTATTATAGAAATATAGAGGTGAACTTTGGATGCACGAATGTCCAACCGCTACCTTAGAAGTTCCAATAATCGCCCGAGTCACTCAAGCTGAGGCACATTCGAGCTAGGACCTACACCGAAAAGGTGCAGTAGGCATGAGTACGGTCCACTTGTACTCAGTAAGTATCATAGGCCGAGCAAGAAAAGTAGTAAATAAAGCATACCAAATATACACTAAGGACACATCACCTGCAATTAGAAAATGTCTCACAACGATAGCCCAACCGCTTGCACTAATAGTTTTAATATATCACATATATTATAACATCACATAAAGATAGAACAAAAGTAGCTATTATATCATATATAAGAAGAACAAGGGGGAACATGCATATACAAGATCATCAAATACAAGTAAAAAATGATACGATAAATACATAGATGACTAGTCAATATGGCAATACAACACAACATAACACAATAAACCAAGTGCAATGTATATGATGATGATGATGATGATGCATGAGGTCATCGCACAACCTCTGGGATAGTCTCACAATTCTCGTATACTCCTACAGAGGCAAGCCTCCAAACACAAGACTCATGGGGGGTTCGACAATCCGTATACAATCCTCATATCTCATATCTCCTTTCTTGCACATCCCTCGAAAAGGATTTTATAAGGTGTTATAGTATCTTCTCCCTAGCATATCCCCCGGGGAGGGTTTTAAAAAGGTGTTGCTAGTGTTTCTCAGATGTTGCCACGGTGGTACCAATGTTTCATGAATGATTATGATATGCGTATGTAATGCTCAAAACCAATCACAATGAGTATTTTCATAAACAACCACAATGATATATTTTCACAATCATGTGAGCTAATATTCACTCATTATTTTAGTTTCATCCATGAATTTCCACATGTGTCAATGCCAAATAAAGTATGAATATAATCACAATACACCAATGGTACCATATTAAAAATCTTAATAGCACAACATAATTATTCACATGTATTCAAGGCTATTAATATTACATAGGACTCCACACGATCACACATATCACATGATAACTTAATTTTATAATTACATCACATATAGACCACCACACGGACACACCACATAAATATCCATTTTTCATAATTATTTCCCACTCTTAACATATATTTTATATCATTATTTACTACCCATCCCATTTTCAAAGAGTTAAGCCATAACCTACCTCAAAAGCCAAAACCGATCCACTACACTTAAAACTCATGACCTTAATTTTCATGAATGATCCCAAAATCTACTAAAAGAATCAAATATAAAATCTGCATGTCAAAATAAAATCAACGACACCCATATTGACTACTTTTGATTCGGGGTCAAAACGGACCCCCAGAATGGGTTTTCGAGAAAGAAGGGAAAAATTAAAACTTTACTTCAAGAATATGTTATCCATAATTTTTAGGAAACTACAGCTTAAAACCCAAGTTAAATCGAGTCAAAAATGAGGTTCATATCAAAGAAAAACCATTTTTGAGCTTTACCGGGTAAAATCTTTGAAATCTGGGTTAAAATCAAGAATCGAAGTTGGTTTGATGGTTAAATGGATGAAAACTAGTAATTATAATATAAAAATATTATTCAATTGAAAAGAAGTAAAATTGAAGTTTAAAATCAAGCCCTAAGATTTTGGGGGTTTTGAAAAATTTATCAATAAAATTACTTAGAAAATGGTGAATTCTTACCTTAAATCCGTGATAAAATCAAGAAATAGGTGTTAATCTATCTTCCCAGGCTCCCACAAGATTCATTTTAAGATCCCATACTTAGGGTTTAACTCGCAAGAGACAAGATGAAAAATGAGCAAAATAGGCCCAAAAACTAGTATAAATAGTGCAAATTTTTCTACACAACATTTGCAACTAAGCTATTTTTTTGTCCAATTCGGACTTAGACGGGGTGCCCGGGATTTGTTCGAAGTATAATACATGCCAAATAACTATGCAATCATACTAATTCGATCTTCCAAATACGACGGCGATATCAGGTTTTCAAAAAAATATCATTTTCACAAAGTTGACCCCCAAAATTCGAAATCATAATTTTCCAAATCGAGGGTCAAATGAGATTTAAAAGCCATAAAATCATACCAAATCTTCTAGCATCTTAAAATTGACATTCAAGATCAGTTGGCAAAGTCGTATTTTTCATCCGAGGTCATTTCGATCAAATGTGGGTCCCACACCCATATTTTTAATTTTTCAACTTTCTGATCAATAGGTCGAAATAAGATCGGGTGCACCGAGACCCGAACCAAAGGTCTACCTAGCCTAAAATTAATATTACTGAGTTTTTAGCGCAGTCCATTCGGCTATCCACCGCACGTATCAAAGGATATCCCCATAAGTCTAAAATAAGGCTCTCGAAGCCATCAAAAACCACAATATCGCATAAATGACATCAAAATGCATCAAAAATCATGTCAATCACTTTCACACTCTAAAAATATCATAATGCAACTATGGAGAAGGGTAAAATAGTCAAATCACACAAAATCATAAATTTCACATATTTCATTAAATTTTTAGATCGTTACAAGTGACTAATACCTCAACTGTTGAAGAACATGTTACAAGTTTGACAAAGGTAATTGAAGACCTAACAAAATATATGCAAAATCAGGATAATCAAATTGTCATGTTGATAGACAGAGTTGAAAGTTTTATGGAGGAAGGCTCAAGTCATGCATCTGGGAAGCATCTGATGGAACAAGATAAAAGAGACTTATCTGCAAAGCAAAAACATGTTGCTGATAAACTACAAGTATCTGCGGAAGGGTTAATTCCAATTCTCCAACTGAAGGACTTTATTATGGGGACCATTAAAGATAAGTAAGATGTTCTTCCAAACCATTTCTCACGTATGCCAAGATATAGACTTCAAGAACTGATGGTTTGAAAATGCCTACAGGTTATCAACCTCCAAAATTTCAATAATTTGATGGTAAGGGAAACCCAAAACAACATGTTGCACATTTTGTTGAAACTTGCAATAATGTTGGAACTTATGGAGATTATCTTGTTAAAAAGTTTGTGAAATTATTGCAAGAAAATGCATTTGACTAATATACGGACCTCAAGTCAGGTTTTTTTGATAGTTGGGAACAACTCAAACATGAATTTCTCAATCGTCTCTATAGCATGAGATGTACTGTAAGTATGATTGAGCTTACAAATATGCACCAATGAGATGATGAACGCGTCATTGAGTTTATCAATCGATGGAGGAATGCAAATCTTAACTGCAAAGATAGGCTTGGTGAGGTTTTCGGGATAGAAATGTGTATTCAAGGAATACATTAGGGAATTCATTATATCCTACAGGGCATCAAACCCAAGACATTTAAAGAACTTGCCACATGCACTCATGATATGGAGTTAAGAATTTCCTGAAGTAGAAATCAAGGACTACTTGTTAATGAGCCCCAAAAAGGAAAAAACAAACTAGAAGTGAAGAAAGGGGGCAAGTTTATTCTAAAATCTGAGAGTAAAAAGGCAATAAATATTAATGTCGCACCATTGAGGGTCACCACAAAGCTAAGTAAAAAAGAAAAGTGTGAAAACCACATCTTTTTAGAATAATGCCAGTAGAAAGTTGACTTTAAAGGACATGAAAGCAAAAGAGTGTCCACTTTGGGACTTTGATGTCCCGACAATATTTCTAGAACTCCTTTCGTTGAAACTTTTTGAGTTACCTAAAATGAAGTGTCCGGATGAAGCTGAAAGGACTGATGATCCAAACTACTGTAAATATCATCAATTGTTAGGTCATCCCATAGAAAAGTAGTTTATCTTCAAGAAAAAAGTCATGGATTTAGCCCTGAAGAAAAGATACTGCTCGAAGATGAGAAAGAAAGTTCAAATCAAGTCTCTGTCTCTTTTAGATCACTTGATCCCATATTTCTTTGCAACTTTGTTGAAGTACATGAATGTGATGATGTCCTAGTCACAACCCTATGAAAGATGATTAAATTTGGAGACTTTGAACCCGTCGATGTTAGTAGGTCATTGCTCCTTCCCATGATGAATGAATTAATAGTGAAAGAGGAACTATTAGAAGAAAAATAATCCCTTATTGAGCACACTGATAATGAAGGATGTATACAAGTGATTTGATGAAGAATTCACAAAGTGAGCACATGAAAAAAACCAAGAAAACAAACAACAAAAGGAAAGATGATCAAAAGACTCCAAAAGAAAATTGTGGAGAAGAATGTGAGAAAGTTGAAAATTAAGAAGAATTATTGTACAAAGCCACGTTATTTGGTGACATTAGAGGAATTCTTGCTGAGTTGGTTTTGTGAGGAAATATCTATATTTTCATCAAGGCCTCATGTTGTAATATAGATAAAGATGAGACAACAACAAAAGACTTATCATTGACGTTAATCCTGTCACATCGAGAACCAACTAAGTCCCTTTCTAAAGAAGTGAACACTTGTAATGCAAAGATAACATTCATGATGATGACCTCTTGTTGGGTGAGACATCACACAATCATCCCTTGTATATGATTTGCTATATGCGCGAGCACAAAATAAAAAGAATTATGATTGATGATGGTTCTGGAGTCAAAATTCTCCAGTTCATACTGTGAAGAATCTTAGAATCTCGATGAAAGTATTGTCTGAATGTCGTCTTATGATTCAGGGATTCAATCAAGGAGGGAAACAACCATAGGCTCTATCAAACTAGAAATCAACATGGAAGATATATGTTCAAGTATATTAATGGAATGATGTGTGTGAGGGTTTTTCTTCCATTTCAGCACCCTTAACCAAGCTAACCCATAAAGCATCCAAATTCCAATGGAATGATGCGTGTGAGGAGAGTTTCCAAGAATTGAAGAATAAGTTGACTTCTACACCTGTGTTGGTACTTCCAGAAGGTACAGAAGGGTATACAGTGTATTGTGATGCTTCGAGAATTGTTTTAGGATGTATATTAATGCAGCATGGTAAGGTGATAGCATATGCCTCAAGGCAATTGAGGCCACATGAGAAAAATTACCCCATACATGATCTTGAGCTGGCAGCGGTTATCTTTGCTTTAAAAATATGGCGCCACTATTTATATGGGGTTCATGTTGATATATATACTGATCACAAGAGCTTACAATATATTTTCAGTCAGAAGGATCTAAATTTAAGGCAGCGGAGATGGCTTGAACTATTAAAGGACTACGATGTTGATATCTTGTACCATCCAGGGAAAGCAAATGTGGTAGCTGATGCGTTAAGTCGTAAGTCTATGATGGCGCCTATAGAAAGGCAAGGGATGGTTAAGGATCTTCACCAGTTAGCTAGTTTGGGAGTTCGATTTCTTGAAACTCCGAATAAAGAGCTTATCGTACATAATGCTGCAGAATCTTCATTAGTAGCTGAAGTGAAAGAGAAGCAATATGCAGACCCTATTTTATTACAGCTTAAGGAGAACGTTCAGAGTGGTGCGACTAAGGCATTTGAGCTTACGCGAGAAGGAGTACTTCAGTGCCAAAACTGATTGTGTGTGCCGGATATAGACGGGCTAAGAAAGAAGATTATGACAGAGGCACATTTTTCAAGGTATTCCATTCATCCAGGATCAACCAAAATGTATCAAGATTTGAAAGATATGTATTGGTGGAATGACATGAAGAAGAGCATTGCAGAATTTGTAGCTGAATGTCCAAATTGCCAACGAGTTAAAGTGGAACATCAAAAGCCCGGAGGCTATATGCAATGCATAGATCTTCCAATTTGGAAGTGGGACATGATCAACATGGATTTTGTTACAGGTTTGCCTCGTACAGCTCGGAAATTTGATTTTATATGGGTGATTGTGGATAGGCTTACTAAATCCGCATATTTCTTACCCGTTAAAACCACTTACACAGTTGAAGAATATTCGAAGCTGTATGTTAAAGAAATAGTCCGATTACATGGGGTGCCAACTTCTATTATATCGGATCGGGGAACTCAATTTACCGCAAACTTTTGGAATTCTTTCCAACGGAGTTTGGAAACACAAGTGAATCTGAGTACAGCTTTTCACCCTCAGACGGATGGACAAGCAAAGCGCACCATTCAAACACTTGAAGATATGCTACGAGCATGTGTTATAGATTTTAAAGGCAGTTGGGATGATCATTTACCTCTTATTGAGTTTGCCTACAATAATAACTATTATTCAAGTATCAAAATGGCACCATATGAAGCTTTATATGGGAGGAAGTGTAGATCACCAATAGGATGGTTTGAAGCGGGTGAAACTCTTATGTTCAGACCTGATCTTGTGTATCAAGCCATAGAAAAAGTCAAGGTGATTCAGCAACGGTTGAAAACAGCCCAAAGTCGACACAAGTCATATGCAGATAGTAGAAGAAGAGGGCTAGAATTTTCGTTAGGCGATTGGGTATTTTTGAAGGTATCGCCAATGAAAGGGGTGATGAGATTTGGCAAGAAAGGAAAGTTGATTCCACGATATATAGGCCCATATAAGATTATTCGAAGATGTGGGCAAGTTGCTTATGAATTAGAGCTACCCCAGGAACTCTCATCAGTGCATCCAGTATTTCATGTATCGATGCTTCAAAAGTGCATCGGAGAACCGTCCTTTATTACTTCTACAGAAGATGTGCAAGTAACAGAAGATATTACCTATGAGGAGATGCCTATTGCTATATTAGATCGTCAAGTTAAAAAGATGAGAAATAAAGAAGTAGCATCGGAGAAAGTACTTTGGAGAAATCAACAAAGGGAAGAGATTACATGGGAAGCTGAGGAAGCAATGAAATCTAAGTACCCTCATTTGTTCAAAGATGAAGAGGAAGTTCAAGAAACGGAGTTAGAACATTAACAAGTAAGTTTTTGTTTATATATGCATAGTATTTATATGATGATGTGAATGTTAATGGTGGACTTGAACTTGTTTTGGTTGAATAACTACGCTAACATTCGAGGACGAATGTCCTAAAGGGGGAAAGGATGTAACACCCCATATTCAAGTACATGTATTGGCGTATTCAAGTACGTGTATTGGTCTTATTTATATGGAATTAATTTTTTTATTTTATTTATACCGGAATTTGCCCGTCGATGGTTCCATACGAAGGTTATTGAATAAGATTTCCAACGATATAAAGATTTCCAACGATATAAAGATTTCCAAAAACGGATAAGTTTCGGATATAATCGAGCACATTCAAAACTATAAAACGGTGGCCGGGATATGGTGAATAGTAAATGTGCGAGAAAAATTTCCTGCACACAAACTACTGAGGCCTGCCAGTTTTTTGGGTCAAATTTAAATGATCATAACTCCCTTAATATAATGAACTGGGAGAGCTACAACCTATCAAAAGAAATATATTTGAGTCTTCTTTCCAATTCAATTGGTTTCATCCAAATCCAACGTCTGAGTAAGGAGTTATACTTGTTTTACTTTAGCCTCTCAAAATAGATTTTTAGGGTCAACTTCAAACGATCATAACTCCTTGTACAGGACGAACTGGGTGGCCTACTTTATATGAAATGAAATCCCTTTGAATTATATTTCCAAATATACCAATTTCACCCAAATCCGATATCGGAGCAAAGAGTTATGGTCTATCTACTTTAGTTTGTCAAAACAGTCCACCATGGACAGATTCGGATTTACTTAAAATTTTAAGGGCAATATGGTCATTTTCCATCACCTCATGAACGAAAATTGGTCATTATATACATATACTTAGCCTCATATCTATTATTTATCATCCATTATTGAAGAATAAGAAACCCTAGCCAAATTTCAACTCCAATTATCTTGTGATTCAACCGTAGAAAATCCAAATTGATTCCGTAGTTGTGTTCACCGTCTCGAGGGCTTCGAGAAGCACCCCTTATTTGTGCCAACAGGACTTCGAAATCAAAAGGGCCATTTTATGGTAAGGATGTAAATTATGTTGGTTTTTATTTATATGGATATGTATATATATGCATGTAAGCATAAGAAGTGTGTTATTTGATTGTTGTTGAAAGATGATTGGAAATGATGTTGGATTATTCTTGTGCATGGTTAGATTATGTTTAATTGTGAAGGGATTTGGTGTGATGATGTGGTATTGAAATGATGATTATATATATATATATACACATAAACCTATTGTTCAAGTTGGTTTTTGGAATGCTATGCAAATATTGGTTGTATGGAATTATGGAAGAGAATTGTGGTGTTGGGTTGCTAATACTAGATGCCAAACATTTCATTGTAGACAAGTGATTTGTAAAGGAGGGAAGTTGCGTTGAATTGGTATCCGAATCTACGACGAGGTATGTAAAGCATACTCTAACAATGTTCTTTGGCATGAAAACACCAATGTTCCATCAAGTAAGATTCCGAGGTTGTCCAAAAACATGTATTGTTCTACGTTACCAACGAAGTTGTTTCCATCCTATAAAGTGTCAAAATGTTTCATTGATATACCAAAAGGCTCCTATTTCATTGTTGTGATATTGATGATTCTGAAACACATTGTTGATGTACCAATGAGTCTTTATTACATCGTTATTGTATAGAAGGTCTATTACTTGGTTCCTATTGATGTATCATTGTTTCAAAGTATCAAAAATGTGGTGGCGACCGAAATAACAATCTCAAAGATTAATTGAACTAAGTGATGGAAGTTCTCTCTTATCGGGTGGTATCCCAGGGGCATAAGCCTAGCATGGGTCGATCCCTATTTACGTATTTATGGGTGGTATCCCAGGGGAATAAGCCTAGCATGGGTCGACCCCAGTTGATATGTACTGGGGGCAGCCTAATGGTCACAGTACAGTACAGTAATGATTACAAAGATGTTAAGAACGAAGGTAAAGTGATATAATAAATTCAATGTACAGGTTGTCACAAGTTCTAGTAAGTGTGGTCCACTCCTATTACGATTTATTCACTTGTTTCGGATTTCTATTGAGCTCCTATATCATATGTGATTATCTATAACTTTACTTACTCAGTACATATTTCGTACTGACGTCCCCCACGGGGACCTGCATTTCATGCTGCAGGCACAGGTACCACAACTCATACACCGCACAAGTAGGAGCCAGGTCATACAACTATTGTTGGTGAGCTCCAGTTTGCTTTGGATCTTTCCGAGTCAGTTTCTTATGTTTTGTTATTGTACAGGAGTCATGTGTGGGCGGGGGTTTGTCCTGACCCTAGTTATGTCATGTATATCCTAGAGGCTTTGTAGACATAAGGAAGGGTAAAGTCATGGAAGTTTATATAGTGATGTTATATCTGTATATGTGGTGGCCCCGACGGCCAAGTATTATATATATATATATATTTGTGCGTGTTGTGCTGATACAGATAATTAGATCCTTCTATATGCAACGAAGTACTGTCCAAATTTTTGGTGACATGTAAGGGAAAGTACAGGTATTTGAACGGGTTCTCCCGGGCCTTCTCAGCTTCGGGTGCCAGTCCGGCCCGATGGGATTTTGGGGCGTGACAGTTGACTTTAGGGATATTAACAATGCATGTCCGAAGGATGAATTTCCTCTTACAATACTCGATCTTATAATTGATACCATCTAATACCCCATACTTTTCTAAGTTCAGTCTATCTCATAGTGCATGTATAAGAGGTTTAGAACCTAAAAATTTGGCTAAGTGTTGGGGACTCAGTCTTATTTTTGACCTTTCAATTTCAATGATTATTAAAGTGACCTTCCCAACCTCTAGATGTAGATTTTTAAGATAATTCATGTTCAAGGTGTAAGTAGCATATCTCGGGTAATTTTTAGATTTTTTGGACGAGGTTTGAATCACGTTTGGATTTCCAAAATAGCAAGTCACCGCGATTGTGGCGTGTCACGGTAAGGCACAAAATTGGGTTTCAGTTGTGAATTTAAATTATAGAAGGGCAGCCTGGTATTTTCCCACCACCCCAAATCGTGAAAACACAGGATTAAACAACTGAAAGGGTATATTTTGCTCATATTCCTCAATTTCATTCAAAAAAAACCCTAAGTTCTCTTATTGTTCATCAAGCTAAACCTTCTTTCCAATTAATAAAGATCAAGAATTGGTGTCTTCCAAGCCAAGAACATTCAAGCTTGTGATATTCTTCAATATTTAATCCTTAGAGGCATGTTAGATGTCCATCCATGGGTCCTTTTCACCCATGGAGTCCAAGAATCTAATTTAAAGTTCAAAAGTATGATCTTTACATATTTTATGAATTATGTCCATGCACTTTCATGAAATTTGATTTTTATATCATGTTTACATGAAATTAATGTTGTTATTAAACCCTACACATTTGAATGGTGATGTTCGATGATTTAAGCCTTAATTGCTAATTTTAGTATTGAAATCATGCTATTACTCCATGTTTAAAACTATTCCCAGGATTAAACCATGCTTTACAAGTGTTTGATAAAATGACTCAAAGAATGAGTTTTGGATATTAACTACATGTCATGTCCTCAAAGTTTTAGTATAATTTTGTTGATTATTGGTATCAAGTCCTAGGGGTTTGAATACCCAAAATTTAGTTATTTACATGGTTTCAGTAGTTTCAGAAAGGTTTTTAGATAAATCATGAGTGACATCAGTTTAGTCAGTTATCATATTCAGTTAAACTTGAATCAGTGTAACGCCCCAATTTTTGCCATACGATGCTCATGATCCCGAAGGACCACAAGCTAACCCTTTTTTGATATTTGTACCTGAGCACTGCATAATATACTTAAATAAATGTGAAAAACTGGAGGAATCTTTCCATAAGGTTCAAAACATCTAAAATACTTAAAATTAAAAACTAAATACTGATACATCTGTCCGAAAAGCCTCTAAACTATCTGAACTGTGGAGTTGATGGGACGTGACCCCAACTAACTCTATCTACTAAAAATAAACCGAGTCTAATTCCATAATAAAATAAGGATCATCCTCGAATAATGAGGACTCGTTGCTAAGTCAACTGTTGTTGGCTGAGTTTGGACTGCTAAGGGTACCCTGGCTCTCGCTCTTCTGAACCTATGGTATAAGACACCATAGTGCAAGAGAAAAGTATGCGACAGTATTTTAAATATACTGGTATGATAGATGAGGTAAGGCTAAATTCAAGGGATTATGCATGAACATAACTTAACTGAATAACATGAGAATACTGAATGAGGATACATGTATTGACTGAATACTACCTTCTGAATACTTGAACTTCTGACAACTGAGTTTACTAATACTGATATCTGCATTTACTAACACTGAGAGTCTGAATAACTGAGGCTACTGATAACTAAACTTTGAGCTTACTAATATCGACTGATTGAAACTGAGATCAAACCTATCTAGCAGATGATCTTCAAATCTAGAATAATGATAAGGAACGATTGAATCTGAGTTTGAGATCAGGCCTATCTAGCAGGCGATCTCTGAATCAATTAATACTGATACTGGTTAACTTCATGTGAGACCAGGTCTTTCTAGTGAGTGGCCTATGAATCTATAGAACTATCTAAGTTCCTCACTGAGCTGAATGACCGTATCTAATAGTCCTGATTTATGAGTGTTGTTGTGATGACTGACACTGAACTGTAACTGTGGAAGTTCTCACTTAACTGACATGCCCCAAATCTAAACTAGTGGGGTACCACGTAGAACCCCAGCTGGAAGGGTGTCAGTACTGTGACATGGGTATAGACACTACTATGGTCAAACTTTTCTAACGAGTGACCCTGAACAGGAAGTCAAGCCTAAGGCAACGGGTTACTCCTAGAGGGTAGTCAAGCCTTAATCTAGTGGGTGACTCATGATCCTACGCTGGCTATGCAGTTCTAGAGTACAAAGATTTTTGCTAACAATTTTGTCTCTCTAATGGGGAAGCCGTCATCCCTGCACTCGCTCGGTGCTAGTTCCTACTCCCAACTGAAAAACTCTGAAATGATTCTTAACTGAACTTAGACGGAGATGAGTCTGTTGTTAACTATATTACTTGACTGATCTGACTGAGTTTGCTTGGTTCTATTATCTGACAGAATGCTGCTTAGATTCTACTATCTGGTTGAATGCTACTGAATTTTTTTAGCTTATTGAGTTTCACTCAAGCCTGAACTGAATACTGAATACTATTATACCAAAACTGAATACTGAGTTGGATTAGACTGATACTGAGACTGGATTGCACTTATACTAAGATCACTAAATTTTCTTAAGATCTGTAACTGTCTGAATTCTACTGAGCATAGTACGACTGAGATTATCTTGAGACTGACTCAGCTCTGGACAAGCAGCTAAATTTTGTTTATTAAATACCCCCATGACTCGATAACATAAATATCATAAAACAGGACAACTCGTACATGATATGACAATAGGCTATTATCCACCACATAATCAATGCGACGTCCCGCCAATCACTTGAATATCATGAATATGTAATGGTATAGGAAGTGCATACCAATATATCAAAGTTCACTCAATAAGGAGTACACGTGAATGGGAATGCATACAACATATCATAAATCATTCAATAAGGCTTTTCAATAAACACTTGGCTTACATGAACTTAACATAATTGGGGATTTCTTGCTAACCATGCTATATTGACTCTATTTCCTTCACATAAGCATTTTGTGAAACATGTGGGGAGCATGCTTTAGTTATACAAAAAATACTACACCCAAGTATCATGATTACACCAACCAACTTGCAAAATTTAGGGATTTAACATGTACATGATGCAATTCAACCCATATCAAGATCAAGACTTGCAACTTGTATTTCAAAGCATGAATTACAACTCAACAATAACATGAATAGGAACTTCGATTCACATAAATCATGAAAATCTTACAAAATTATAATCTTTGAATTTAGAAAAGGATTCTTGAACTCCTTGGGTGGAAGGGACCCAAGAACCAACAACTAACATACCTTAGGAGACTCTTTCTTAAAGGTTCTTGGAGAGATTCTTGGTTTTTTGAGTTTTCTTGAAGAAGGGTTTTGATCTTGTTCTTGGGTTTTTGATCTTGAAAGAAACCCTAGATTTTGATTTCATGGATGAATAATGAAGCCCTCAGTTTTGTTCAGGATATATCTGAGTGTTAAAAGGGTGGGGAAATACCAAAAATCCCTTTTAAAAGAGACTTAAAAATACTGATCGGGACATGCGACGGTGGGGTGCGATGGTCTGTCACTGGGTCGACGGTCTATTGGACTGACCGTCGCACTTGGACCAGAACTGGGACTTACTGCCTCATGCGACGGCCTGGGGTGATGGTCCGTCGCTAGCTCAATGGTCCATCGGTCCTGACTGTCGCACTTGGCTAGTGAATAGGACTACTACCTCATGGCAACGACTATGGGAGATGGTGCGTCGCTATCTCTATGGTCCGTTGGCCTGCCCATCGTACCTAGGTAAGTCAGACAGCTTTCTGTAAAACGTCCATAACTTTTTACTCCGACATCAGATTTTGACGAATTTGGTATCAACGGAAAGATTATTCAATTCTCCACATGAAAAAGTCTATATTAGGGAAATTCTACATGGTTTAAAATATTTCTCACTTAGGAAGCCAGCCCTTACTCTTCTTAAGGATGAAACTCGACTTAAAGAAAGTTTGGGCTATTACAATCAGTCCAGAATTTAGTGTCTTTCAGTTGGGAGTAAAACTTAGCACCGAGTGAACATAAGGATGATGTCTCCTCATCAGTAGGCATGAGACACTTGTATCCTCCATCAGTAGGCATAAGATGTTAGAAGTAGTCCCTAAGTTCCAGACCTACGATGCCACCGTAGATTTGAGGGGTCCTCTTTTAGATAGGCATGACACCCTCATCCTTCGGGACATTAGATTAGTGGATCCACAAAGTCGTTGCTAGTACCTGTGTTACAGTACTAATACCCTTCCATCTGGGGTTACAGGTTGGACCCTAATAGTATATTAGGGCATGTCGGTTATAGCTAGCTCCCACAGTCTCAGTCTAGTATTCAGTATAATTTAGTTTAGATTTGCATTGATCGTAGCATACAATTATTATTTATTCAATAATCAGTATTTTAGTATTTTAGTATTTCAGTATTTTAGTTTATAGGCTATTTCAGAATCATGTTATATGCTTGGTCATGTATTCTCACTCTTTACAGTTTTATGTATTCTTACTCAGTATCTTATGCTATACATTCAGTCAGCTATTACTTCACGTATATTAACCCGTGCATTTTAGCCTAACCTCATCTAATATACCAGTACATTCAAAATACTGATCGCATACTCATTTCTTGTGCTCAAGTTTCCGACCGTACTTAGATTTTCCAATCCATTAGAAGCAACAATAGTGGTGAGTCATCATCCTTCAAGGACTTTTATGTTATATTCAGTTATGTCAGCATTTCATTTATTTAGTCAGTCGGAGTTAGTTGGGGGCTTATCCCATCAACTTCACATTCAGTCAGTTTAGAGGCTTTCAGACTAGTACAGACAGTTAGTAAGTTTTTAATTAATATTATCATCCGCTCTTTTCTTTTATTAGTACTGACGATATGTTTTCAGATGTTCTAAAACTAAGATTCACTATTGATTTAGTTGCTAAAACCTTATGCCATTTTCAGTTAAATTTTACACATGTTTTTTGTTATTTTATTTAGGGTTCATAGCAGGTACCAACATGGGTTAGCTTGTGGTCCTTCGAGGGTTGTAAGCACCGTGTGGAGTTCAAGGTGTACTCTTGGGGTGTTACAAACTTGGTGTCAGATCCTAAGATCTTATAGTGTCCTAGGGAGTTTGAAAGTCGTGTTGAGTATAATCTTGTGCATGGGTGTGAAGTGCGCCACACTTATGGACAAGAGGCAACGAGAAGTTTTAGGAAAAGTTTCCTTCTTTCAGTATTCATGTCGTGTGAATGAGCATGAGCTCAAGTTAAACTCTTTTTCTAATTCAATCTTCCTTCTGTTTACAGAATATGCCTCCTAAAAAGACTAATAGAAGAAAAAACAGAAACCATCCAGCACCTCTGCCCGTTCAGGAAGATCCCATGAATGAGCATGTTTTACATGCCGAGTTCAGAGCCTCATTCACTACTCTGGCTCACTCTATAACATCTTAGAACACTCGGCCATCTACTATCCCGACCAACCTAGTGGCCAATACTACTGAAACTAGGATTTGGGACTTCACTCAAATGAATCCTCCTCTATTTTTTAGATCCAAGTCTAAAGAGGATCTATAGGAATTCCTCGACATGGTGCAGAAGGTAACAGATATTATGGGTGTGACTTCTAGTGAAAGTGCTGAATTGGCTACTTACTAGTTGCAGGATGTACTTTATACCTAGTTTAAGCAGTGAAAAGGGTAATCGATGTAGGGCCTATAGAATATGAGAAGTTTGATAGCCTTCTTTGATAGATTCTTCTCTTTGGAGTTGAGAGAAGCGAAGGTGCTAGAGTTTATTAATTTGAAATAGTGCAATGTGAGTGTGAAAGAGTATTCTCTTAAGTTTACTCAGCTAACTAGGTATGCTCCTCATATGGTGGCTGATAACAGGTCTAGGATGAGTAAGTTTATGTCTGGGGTATCTGATAGTATGGTTAAGAAGTGTAGGACCACAATGTTGATTAAGAAAATGGACTTATCTCGATTGATGGCCCATGTTTAGCAGATTGAAGAGGAGAAGGCTAAGGAGCGAGAGGGATAATAAGGGGGCTAGAATAGGTAGCTTTAATTTTACTCAGCCAAGGTCAGAGGGTGGCAACCATCCTCAATTTTGTCAGAAATCTTTATTCCCAGATCTGTCTTCGGCTAGTGCACTAGTGCCTAAGTTCTAAAATGATAATTGAGATAGGGCGTCAGGCCATAAGTCCCAGGGCAGTGTAAAAAGTGCCCGTACTAATCCTCTCTATCAAAAATATGGAAGAAATTATCAAGGTATGTGCAGGGCTGGCAGCGATGTATGTTTTGGATATGGCAAGACAGAACAAAGATTGAGGAAATGTCTAACAAGTATGTAGAAAGGTAGAAATGATCGTCAACAGGGTTAGGCTAACTCTTCAGCAGTATCCGCAGGTCTCTCAACTCAACAGGGCGCCACTTCCAATGCAACCAGTGGGCAGTTCCCAAATAGGCTTATGCACTTTAGTCCCGACAGGATCAGGAAAGTTCTCCTAATGTGGTTACTGGTATATTACAGGTCTTTCATTTACATGTTTATGATTTACTAGACCCCAGAGCTTCTCTTTCTTTTGTAACCCCTTATATAGCGGAAAAGTTCAGAGTCAGTCCCAAAATCTTAACAGATTCCTTTTTAGTATCTACCCCAGTGGGTAAATCTATTATAGTCTAGCGGGCATACAGGAACTGCCCGGTTATGGTATCTCAGAAAGTTACTTCAGTAGACCTAGTAGAGTTAGAGATGATGGATTTTAACGTCATTCTCGACATGGATTGGCTCCATTCATGCTATACTTCAGTTTATTATAGAAACAAAATCATTTATTTTTAGTTTCCAAATAAACCAGTCCTTGAATGGAGGGGTAGTTCTACAACGATTAGGGGTCAGCTTGTTTCGTACCTTAGAGTGAGGAAAATGATATCCAAGGGTTGTATTTACCATCTTGTGCGAGTTAAAGACTCTATTTTCGAAACTCCTAATCTTGAGTCGGTGTTAGTAGTAAGGAAATTTCTAGATGTGTTCCCTGAAGACGTTGCAGGAGTTTCTCTCGAAAGGAAAATTAACTTCAAAATAGACCTTCTTCCAGATACCCAGCCCATCTCTATTCTGACATACCAAATGGCTCCAGCTGAACTCAAAGAGTTGAAAGAAAAGTTGAAATACCTCCTAGATAAGGGGTTCATTAGGCCTAGTATTTCCCCATGGGGTGCTCTAGTCCTTTTCGTGCGAAAGAAATATGGTTCTATTGGAATGTGCATTGATTACCGCAGTTGAACAAAGTCACAATCAAAAATAAATATCCACATCCCAGAATTAATGACTTGTTCAACAAATTTTAGGGTGGCAGTTACTTCTCTAAGATAGACCTCAGATTCGGCTGTCATCAGCTCAGAGTCAGAGAATGTGACATTTTGAAAATAGCTTCAGAACTCGGTATGGTCACTTCAAATGTCTAGTCATGTCTTTCGTTCTTATGAATGTCCCAGTAGCTTTTATTGACTTGATGAACAAAGTGTTCAAACAGTACTTAGACATATTCTTCATAGTTTTCATTGATGATATCCTTGTCTATTCCTGTAATGAAAATAATCATGCAGACCACCTCGGAATTATATTGCAGACTTTTAGAGCCCATCAATTGTTTGCCAAATTCAGTATGTGTGAATTTTGGCTAAGATCAGTAGCCTTCCTTGGTCATATTGTTTTCGGTAACGGCATTAGAGTTGATCCTCAATAGACTGGAGTTGTAAGAACTATACCAGACCTATCTCTCCATCAGATATCAGGAATTTCTTAGGTTTGGCTAGCTATTACTGTCGGTTTGTTGAAGGGTTTTCATCTATTGTGTTCTCCATGCCAGATTGACTCAGAATAAAGACAAATTTCATTGGTCAGATTCCTGTGAGAAGAGTTTTCAAGAGTTGAAGACTGGACTTACCTCAGCCCCAGTTTTGATGTTGCCTGATGGTTTAGGTGGGTTTGTTGTTTACTATGATGCTTCCAGAGTTGGTTTGGGTTGTGTGTTGATGCAAAGAGGTAAGGTCATAGCCTATGCCTCTAGACAGCTTTAGCCCTATAAAAATAATTATCCTACCCATGATCATGAGTTAGCAGCTGTATTTTTTGCCTTAAAAATTTGGAGGCATTATCTGTATGGGGTGCATGTTAATGTGTTCATGGATCACAAAATCTTGCCATATGTATTTTTGCAAAAGAATTTGAATCTTCGTCAGTGTAGATGGTTAGAATTGTTGAAAGATTATGCTATGAGTGTTTTGTACCATCCAGGCAAGGCCAACGTAGTGGCAGATGCCCTCAGTATATTGTACATGGGTAGTGTTGCCCATGTTGAGAATGATAAGAAAAAGTTAGTTCAGGAGGTTCATCAGCTTGCTAGATTAGGTGTTCGGTTGGTTGATTTAGTTGAGGGTAGTGTATGGGTTAAGAGTAGTTCTGAATCTTCGTTGGTTGCCGAAGTGAAAGAAAAGTAAGATAAAGATCCTAGCGTGGCCAAGTTAAAAGAGTCAATCAGAGATCAGAAAGTAGAGGTTTTCTATCAAGGAAGAGATGGTGTGTTGCGTTTCCAGGGTAGACTGTGTATGCCGTGTGTAGATAATTTAAGACAACAGATTCTAGTAGAAGCGCATGGTGAGCGTTACTCTATTCATCCAGGGGACACTAAGATGTATTGCAATTTACGAGAAATACTACTAAAAAGTACAGGAAAATCGACCACACAAACAGACCGCATGTGGTTGGTTTTCCTTCATTTTCAATCACAAAACCGACCAAAATGCGTGGTCGGTAAAAGCGTGGTAGTTTTTTCAAAAACCGACTACGTGTGGTCGTTTTTTTTAAATATATATATATATATATATATATTTAAAATTTAATATTATTTTTAAAAAAAGAAAAAAAAAAGAATTCAAAATAAACTGACCACAAGTGGTCGGTTTTATTTTAAATTAAATAATTAATTTTAACAAAACCGACCACTTTTTAAATTAATTAATTAATTTTAATAAAATCGACCATTTTTTGTCAGTATTTTAATTTAAATTAATTATTTAATTTTTATAAAACCGACCACATATGGTTGGTTCTTTTATTTAATATAATTAATTAATTTTAAAAAAACTAACCTGTAGTAGTTGTCTTTTTAAAAAATTAATTAATTAATTAATTATACTAAACCGACCATAAGTGGTTGGTTTTTAAAAAAAAATACCAGAAAAATCGACTACATGTGGTCATTTTTTTTTAAATTTTCCAAAAAACCGACCACATGTGATTGGTTTTTCTGGTAAATTTTTTTTAAAATAAAAGCTTATATATGCTACATTCTATCAACCAGCCAAACAAACGAGCATACAATATATATGCTACATTCCATTCAAACAACCAGCATACAATACAAGTCTAAAAACATGCAAAACATACAAAAGTATAAAAACTACAACTCATCTCCGAATCCAAACTACAACACATACAAAAGTAAAAAAACTACCACTCATCATCATCGTCTTCGTCATCCGTATCCTCAGCCGCACACACAGGATCTGATTCCTCATTTGTGCTAATATCATCCAGTGAGCCTAGACCTTTTGCAGCCCGAATTGCATCACCGGGACATGGAGGAAGAATCCCAGCAGATCGAATAAAAGAGTTGAACTGCTGCTGCAACATCCTGATTTGTGATGCTATTTCCTCTTCCTTATCGTTCGCCCTTTCTCTGTGTGTGCAGAAAGCTCTTCAGTGAGTTTAGAAACTTATTTCTTAGTGATTCAACGGCTTCTCGATCAACTGGGGAGGGATAGGATGTAGGGCCGGATGAAGACCTAACATTCTCTCCAAAATACTTTTTGTGGTATCCATAGTATTGGCCTCTAACTGGAGGACCAACAGTTTCTTGCCATAACTCCTCCTCTACATCTTCAGGTATTGTGTCACCCTGACTTTCAGGAGGCTGGGTACTACGATACTCATTAACGAACTGCATATATTTCTCCTATATTCACAGTAAAGTTAAAATTAATAGTAAAAATATTAAACTACTTGTACTTGAATAATATCAACTTTGAGAAAAAACTTAATAAATACAAAATTTGATTCTTACATGGGCAGCTTTTGCACGAGGCTCAACCCAGACATCTTCATCAGTTGGGTTCTTTTTCTTCCTCACATGCGTCTTCTCGAATACCCCATTGTGTCTTACCTTCCCACCCAATTTTTTTTCTGCATATAACAAAATTATTAATCTTCAAATAATTAAAAATTTAAATAGAAACAAACAATTAAAACTGTAAAAGTTAAATATCATTTTTTTCTCCATAGTAATCCGACTTACTGCACTCGCAGTATATAGAGAGCCACCCTTGGATGATGCCCTGACTTTCTTTCCTTTCTCACTCAACAATTGGTATTCTTCGCTATTCCAATAGTGAAGATAATCTTGTCACATGGGTTCGAGTATAAACCCTGGTCGTACCCTGTTTGTTTTGGCATAATCCAACAGACCGTACATTCTAGATCTAGCTCTTCTGTAAAAATTCTTTCGTATAGAACTTTCATTCGCGTCATCCCACTTGAAATATTTCTACAATAAAAAAAATATAATAATCAATTTTTTGTTCTAACAATGTGTTAAGTAGTCGATAAGTTAAATCCTTACATGAAATTCTTTAAACATTTGTTCTCTGTCATATTCTGGAACCTTTTGCCAACTGGTCCAATAGCCGTTGAAGTGCCGACTAATGCATTTAGTCGTAATCTTTCTAACTCCATCATCGGACTTAAACCTACAACACAAAATCAAACAGTAATAATCATAGAGCATAATAATATAGTAAATGAAAAATGAATAATGTTGTTATATTTAGAAATCTTACCCTATTCCATATGGAATAATATACCGCCTATAATAATTATCTCTGTCTCGAGGTTATGGAACAAGTGCTGGTAGATGCACTGGCGTGGGCGGATCTAAAGCACCGGATGGAGTGCCTCAAAGATGAAAATCTGTCAACCAATAGATCCAGCAGAATCATGGTGAGAACGTGGGTGACTGCTAGTAGAGGGTACTGTTGATGATGGTAGATGCCTAGATGTGCCAGCGGTCGTCTAATAGTACTGTGATGGCGGTGGCACGGATATGAGAGCAGAATGAGTTACTCTAGACCCATGAAGTGGACCCACATGCGTAGGAATAGGAACTGAATGCTGCGACAATCTAGAATATAAGGGTCGTGCTGGCACGTCAACAAACCGACCTTCAGATATATGAATACCTGTCCGTCGTATATAAGGCAAAGGTTATTTTTTCTTTTTTTTCTTTGGTAGGATCAAATTTTTGCATACCTTTGTTACCTCTACCTACCATCTAAATTATGTAAAGTTAACAAGTAGTTAGTCCTTACAAAATGAATATATTAGAAAACATTCCAAGTAACTAATTTCAAGTTACTAATTCACATTTCAAATCGCTCCAACAATACGAGATATACAAGAATATTTCTATTACTACATAAATTATGGAAAAGTGAAAACAACAACCTTACACAGTATATTACATATCAATCTTAAACAAGAAACATAAAGGTAAATAGTACAAAGCATAAAGACATCAATACATAATAAATACAACCTACACAAACTAATTCGCCTATCCTGAAGATTCTCCACCAAACCATTCACCCTCTTCGGAAGTTTAGTCATCTCCTACCCACTCAGCCTCTTCTTCTACAATATTAACTTCTTCAAATATATTTTTTTGGTGATTCAAACTATCCACTAAATCAATGTCCACTAACTCGCGATCAATATGTATTTTATTTTGATACGCAGTCTCCAACACATTCTCAACTTCCACTTGTCCTATAGGCTTTGTTTTGATTATAGCCCACCAATCAGACTTATCACTGCGTAATGGATAAGGAGCATAATACACTTGTTTAGCATTTTGCGCGAGAACAAAGGGATCGTAAATAGGATACGACCTATTGTGCTTCACTTCAATGATGTTATGCTCCTTATGTACTCTTGTGCCTCTTGTGCTTGGATCAAACCACTTACATCGAAAGAGGACAATTTTTTTTATTGGAAAACCAACATACTCCAGTTCTAAGATCTCTTGTATGATGCCAAAGTAATCAACATCATCATCACCCTTAACCCAAACACCAATATTATTTGTTTTCCTTGTTTTGGAGTGTTCTTCAGTGGAAAATTTAAACCCATTTACTGTGTAATAGGACATTGTATGAGCTTCAATTGGTCCTAAAGAAATATCTCTCAAGAACTAATCGTATGCAGCTGTATTTAGTTACTGGTGCATATTAGTACACTTACGAACCTCATATGTAAAACATGTTGCATAGGATGCATACACTTGATTTTCATGAAATTGAGTCTTAAATGAACTGAAGATCCTACATGCGAAACACAATTAGTTTCCTTAAGGGAATGAGTAAATAAATATTATGTGTTAATATTTAATCTCCTTACTTCAGAGAGGGCTCAACTTCCGGGCAATTCAGCAAGACATACAAAGTTTCTGATTTGTGCTCCATGGTAGTGAGCCGGTGAAATATGATCTTTTTAGTCTTACTCCCAAATTGATTGAAAATTGATACCGGTTGTAAATGAGGCTCATTCTCATCATCCTGAAGACGATTCGGTCTATTTCTTGAACAAACAACTTCATCACCAAAGTAGTATGAACAAAATTGAGACGTGTCTCTTGTAAGATATTCCTCAACTATAGAGCCTTCCACCCTATGATTATTTTTGGGACCCCTTTTCAATTTTCCATTTGCACTGTATAATTAAGATTAGATGTTTACTACATTAAAAAATATATGTATGAATTTAAATATGTTGCAATTGCTTACCATTCGAATGAATACATCCACTTAGTTTGAACTGGACCGCCTAGACGAGCTTCATGGACAAGATGAATGGGAAGATGCTCCATCACATCGAAGAACCCTGGTGGAAAAATATTTTCCAACTTATTGGTGATAACAACAATATTACTTTCCATTTGCGCCAAATTTTCTTCTTTTAATGTGGTGGCACATAAGTCTTTGAAGAACAAACTAATCTCTGCTATTGGTTTCCATATGTTTTCAGGTAAACCAATAAAATCAATTGAAAGTAATTGTTCCATAAAAACATGACAATAATGGTTTTTCATTCCATGTAAGATTCCTTGTGTCATATCAACCCTCTTTCCCAAATTTGAGGCATATCTATCAGGCATCTTTAAACTTTGGACACACTCATATATTTTTCGTTTTTGGTCCAACTTAAATGTATAACTAGCCTTGGTCTTAAGAACATTGCCGTTGGGCTCCTTCTGTAAGTGTAATTCTCTACGCTTGCAATATTCTGGTAAATCAAGTCTGGCCTTTGGATTATCCTTTGTCTTACCGGTGACATACATAACTGTGTTGAACAAGTTGTCAAAATAGTTCTTCTCAGTATGCATGAAATCAATATTATTTCTAAGTAAATTATCTGACCAACATTCTAACTCTTAAAATATACTTTTCTTAGTCCAGCTATGCAAAACGTCATATCCATCAAGCCTATACAATGGTTCCTCGCAAACTTTAGGCAAATCCTGAACTATCTCTCAGATGTCATGACCAGATAACCTTGGAGATGGACCATCATGTTTAGTTTTATTCTTTCTGAATGCATTCCTGAGTCTCCTAAACTCATGATCAGGTGGAAAGAAACAACGATGACAATCAAACCATGAATTTGTCCTTCCATGTCTCAATGTGAAAGATTTTGTTTTTTCCATGCAGTATGGACAAGCCAACTTTCCAGCTGTCATCCCTCCAGACAACATTCATAAGCAGGAAAATCATTAATTGTCCACATTAGATATGCACACAGATTGAAATTCTATTTAAGTGAAATGTCCCAAGTTTCAACCCCTCATGCCATAAAATTTGAAGTTCGTCAATCAAAAGTTGCAAGTAGACATCTATTCTACTTTTTGGATTATACAGCCAGGAACAACACAATTCAGAAATATATATGGACTAGTCATCAACATTTCAGGAGAATGATTATACGGGGTGATAAATACAGGCCAACGCGAATATGGCGCAGCACCAACAAAAAAAGGTGAGAAGCCATCAGCACATAATCCCTAATGAATATTTCGTGGCTCAGCTGCAAAATCTGTATAAGTTGCATCAAAATTCTTCCAAGCCTCTCCATCAGATGCATGACACATAACACCAGTGGGACTTCTATTTTCACGGTGTCATCTCATATGAGGAGCTGAGCTGTTTAAAGCATACAACCTCTTCAACCTTGGTATTAGAGGTAAATAATGCATTACCTTAATAGCAATTTTATTTCCACGAAAACCACGCTTATATTGAGGGTGCTGATAAAACTTACAGGACTCTAGGTTAGCATCTCCCTTATAGCATAACATGCAGCCATTTTCACAACAATCAATTCTAATCAAGGAGAGACCTAACTTTGACAACAATTTTTTTACCTTATAGAAAGAATTAGGAACTTCTAAGGCAAGGTCAACTAACTTTTTAATAAGGTCTATCATTGAGTCCATTCCTCCTTCAGCAATATTTCAAACAACTTTAATACTTAATAATCTAACTACAACAGACAAACGAGAATGCGAACACCCATCAAACAAATGATGACTAGCAGCATGCAGTTGTTCATAAAAACGGCCAGCTTCTCTATTGGGAACATCTTTGACATTTTCCTTAAAGTCTCCCCCGTGTTGCATCTCAAAAGCATCATGCACCATTTCTGTCATCCTAGTATCTTTATAGTTATTATGCCTTGCAAACCTACTACTTTCACCAACAACAAAGTTATTTTTCTTAACATCACCGTCAATAGTAAGTAGTATTAAAAAGTCCTCGTGAAACCCTTTTCTATACAGATTTCCTTCAGAACTTCTTCTTTTAAAAGATTTGTACCATCATATCTAACACAAGGACAACGAATATCCCAAAAATATGACCAAGCATCAAGTGTCTTAGCATATTCAACAAAGCGTCTGACACCTTCAATAAATTCCACTATAAGACCCATTCTATTATCATTATTCCGTTAATATATCTAGCTATAATCAGGTTCCATCTACACAATCAATCAGATTCAAGTAATTAGTTCAAGTCACAAAAGTTTACATTTCCAAATTACCAAACTACCTACACTTAGTCACCACATAAATTACCAAACTAAACTACGTTCAAAATAAAAATTCACCTTTCAACTACCTACACTTAGTCAATTTCAAGTGACTAAGTCACCTCACAAATTACCAAACTAAACTACATTCAAAATAAAATTCACATTTCAAGTACCTAAACTTCAACATTTTCAAGTCACTAAGTCACCTCCCAAAAAAATAAACTAAACTACCTTCAAAATGATAGATTCACCTTTCAAGTACCTACACTTAATCAATTTCAAGTGACTTCATTATAAGAAAATAGAGATAAATTAACTTACCTTTGCTTGGCCTAAATTAAAGAGAGAGATAAGCGGTCACCCAAAAAAAGCAAAGCAATCCTTTTCTAGAATTCGGATTCTATCAAACAGTAACATCAAATTCCAAGCAACCCATTAGGAAACTAGAATAAAAAAATCTTGATCATTAGGCAAAATAACAAAAATCTTGACATCCTTATTTTCTCATATTCTTAGCTTAAAATCGCCATAAACAAACCACCAAAATACTAAAACTATAATGGAGTATCAAGAAAAGTAAACCCTAATTTACTTGCAAGAACAAGGAAAGTAGACATGGAATGTTGACAATCTTGCTAATAAGAGTGTACATATGAAGCTTTCTTATTAAAGTGTTCCTTGTTTTGTTAATTTTATAACCATATGAAGTCAATAATAACAAATACCCATTGTTAATCTTGTTTTGCTTTATAATTTGTCTTGGTGAAGAAAACAGTGTGTGTGTATTTTGTGTGTGTCGGTACCTGGGTGGCGGTGGAAGCTCCGTGGTGTGTCGGCGGCGACACTCTCGTTGGTGGTGGTAGTGGATCAGTGTGTGTGTGTTAAATCGTGTTTCAATTAGGGATTTATTTTATATTGTTGGCTCGGGTCGGGTAGGAGTTAATTTATATACCAAAATATTTTTTAATTGATTTCCAAAAAATCGACCACATATGATCGGTTTTCTAGAAATTCTTTTGAAAACCGACCACATGTCGGGTTTTCTGGAAATTCTTTTGAAAACCGACCACATGTCGAATTTTCTGAAAATTCTTTTGAAAACCGACCACATGTCAGTTTTTAAAATATTTTTTTAATTATATTTTTAAATAAAACTGACCATTTTTTTATTTGTAAAAGAAATAATAATTGATATAAAAATTATTGAAATTATTATCTTAAAATTTTGAAATATAAAAGAGACCACATGTGATTTTTTTTTTTGAAAAAAAATTATTATTTAAAAAAAAATGACCACAAGTTGTGGTCAATTTTTTGTGGTTGGTTTTCAGTTTTTTTTAGTAGTGAAATCTATTGGTGGAGTGGTATGAAGAGAGATGTTGCAGAGTTTGCAGCTAAGTGCTCTATTTGTCAGCAGGTTAAGGTTGAGCACCAAAAGCCTAGTGGCACTATGCAGGAGTTTAGTATTCTCACTTGGAAGTGGGAAAAGGTAAACATGGACTTTGTGATGGGTTTGTCCTGTACTGTTCATCAGTATGATTCGATTTGGGTCATTCTTTCCAGGATGAACAAATCAGCCCATTTCTTACCAGTCCATACTTCTTATTCAGTCGAGGACTATGCCAAGCTCTATACCAAAGAGTTGGTTAGGTTGCACAGAGTTTTGTTGTTCATTATTTCTGATAGAGATACGCAATTTACCTCTCACTTTTGGAAAGCCTTCCAGAAGGGTCTTGGTACCCAAGTTCACCTCAATACAGGCTTTCACCCTCAGATGGATGGTCATGCAGAGGGGACTATTTAGACCCTAAAGGATATGTTGAGAGCATGTGTTATCGATTTTAAGAGTAGTTGGGTTGATCACTTACCATTGATTGAGTTCGCCTACAACAACAACTATTATTCCAGTATCCAGATTGCTCCGTTTAAGGATCTATATAGATCTCCAATTGGTTGGTTTGAGGTAGGTGAGACTACTTTGATAGGGCCTGAGTTAGTATATGATGCTTTGGAGAAAGATCAGTTGATCAGAGAGAGGCTTAAGACAGCCCAAAGCTGACAAAAATCTTATGCAAATGTGAGGAAAAAAGATCTCTAATTTGAGGTTAGTGATTTTGTATATTTGAGAATCTCTCTCATGAAAGGAGTGAAGAGGCTCGGCAAAAAAGGAAAGCTCAGTCCCCGATATATTGGCCCTTACAAGATCTTGATCCGCTTTGGAAAAGTAGCTTATGAGCTTGATTTGCCTGTAGATTTGGCTTCTATACACCCAATGTTCCATGTTTCATTACTGAAGAAGTGTATTAGGGACCCAACTATTGTAGTGCCCTTAAAAATCGTAGATGTTCAGGACAGTCTCTCTTATGAGGGGCTCCCAGTAGAAATCCTTGATCGTCGAACTCGTAGACTAAAGAACAAAGAAGTTACCCTAGTCAATGTAATTTGGGGGAACCAGTCCGTTGAGCGAGCCACTTGGGAAGCAAAAGTAGATATGCAAACCAAGTACCCTCATATTTTCTCCACGAATTTAGACTTAGCTTAAGGTTATAGTTTTCCTTTAATTATCTCTATTCTATTCTCATTTCCAACTATGTAATCAGTCTTATATCATTTCATGCATTCATGAATCAATTCAGTCATGTAATCATGTTTTAGTTGTGCATGTTCAGTATGTAATCTCAGTCCATCAGTATTCTCAGCTTAACCAGTCTTATTTGAGGACGAATGTTCTCGGGGGGGGGGGGGGGGGGATATTGTAATACCCCATACTTTTCTAAGTTCTGTCCAACTCATAGTGCATGTATAAGAGGCTTAGAACCTAAATATTTGGCCAAGTGTTGGGGACTTAGTCTTATTTATGGCCTCTCAACTTCGGTGATTTTTAAAGTGACCTTTCCGATCTCGAGACATAGATTTATAAGTTAATTCATGTTTAGGGGTGTAAATAGCATATCTCGGGTAAGTTTTATTTTTTTCGAATGAGGTTTGGACCACGTTTGGATTTCCAAAACAACAAGTCACCGTGATTGTGGCACGTCATAATATGTGAGTGCATCACGGTAAGGCATAAAATCGGGTTTCAGTTGCGAATTTAAATTATAGAAGGGCGGCCTGGTCTTTTCCCACCACCCCAAATTGTGAAAAGACGGGATTAAACAACTTAAAAGGTATATTTTTCTCATATTCCTTAATTTTATTCAAAAAGAAACCCTAAACTCTCTTATTTTTCATCAACCTAAACCTTCTTTTCATCCAAGAAAGATCAAGAATTGGTGTCTTCCAAGGCAAGATCATTTAAACTTGTGATATTCTTCAGGATTTAATCCTTAGAGGCATGTTAAATGTCCATCCATGGGTCCTTTTCACACAGGGTGTCCAAGAATCCAATTTCAAGTTCAAAAGTATGATTTTTACATATTTTATGAATTATGTCCATGCACTTTCATAAATTTGATTTTTATATCATGTTTACATGAAATTATTATTGTTATTAAACCCTACACATTTGAATGGTGATGTTCACTGATTTAAGCCTTAATTGGTATTTTAGTATTGAAATCATGCTATTACTACATGTTTAAAACTATTCCGTGATTAAGCCATGTTTTACAAGTGTTTGATAAAATGCCTCAAAGAATGAGTTTTGGATAATAACTACATGTCATGTCCTTAAAGTTTTAGTATAATGTTATTGATTATTTCTATAGAGTCCTGGGGGTTTGAATACCCGAAATTTAGCTGTTTACATGGTTTCAATAGTTTCAGAAAGGTTTTCAGATAAATCATGAGTAACATCAGTTTAGTCAGTTATCATATTCAGTTAAACTTAGATCAGTCCAGAATTCAGGGTCTTTCAGTTGAGAGTAAACCTTAGCACCGAGTGAACATAGGGATGACATCTCCCCCGTTAGTAGGCATGAGACACTTGTCTCCCCCGTCAGTAGGCATGAGACGTTAGAAGAAGTCCCTACGTTCCAGACCTACGGCACTACCGTAGATTTAAGGGATCCCCCGTCAGATAGGCATGACACTCTCATCCTTTGGGACATTAGATTAGTGCATCCACATAACTATTGTTAGTACCCATGGCATGGTACTAACACCCTTACAGTTGGGGTTACAGGTTGGACCCTGATAGTACATTAGGACATGTCAGTTATAGCTAGCTCCCGCAGTCTCAGTCTAGTATTTAGTATAATTCATTTCAGATTTGCATTGACCGTAGCATACAATTATCAGTTATTCAGCTACCAGTATTTTAGTATTTTAGTCTATAGGCTATTTCAGAATCATGTTATATACTTGGTCATGTATTCTCAGTCTTTATAGTTTCATGCATTCTTACTCAGTATCTCATGTTATACATTCAGTCAGTTATTGCTTCACGCATATGAACCCGTGAATTTTAGCCTAACCTCATCTAATGTACAAGTACATTCAAAGTGCCGATTGCATACTCGTTGATTGTGATATGATGTCTTATATCATAGGTTCGGATGCTTAGGTTCCCGATCGTACTTAAACTTTCCAGTCCATCAGCAGCAGCAGCAGTGGTGAGTCCTCATCCTTCGAGGATGTGTTATCTTATATTCAGTTATGTTAGCATTTTAGTTATTTAGTCAGTCGAAGTTATTTAGGGGCTTGTCCATAAACTCCACATTCAGTCAGTTTAGAGGCTTTCAGACTAGTACAGACAGTTAGTCCATTTTCAATTGATATTATCAACCGCTCTTTTCTTTTATTAGTACTGACAATATGTTTTCAGAAGTTTTAAAACCAAGATTCAATAATGATTTCAGTTGCTAAAACATTATGGTATTTCCAGTTAAATTTCGCATATGTTTTTTGTTATTTTATTTAGTGTTCACAGCAGGTACCAGCATGAGTTAGCTTATGGTCCTTCGGTGTATGTAAGCACCGTGTGGCATCCAGGGTGTACTCTCGGGATGTTATATTCCACAACTGGATATAAGGCACTATCTTTCATAGATGGTTCATCTGGTTACAATCAAATTTATATGGCACCAAGAATGTTGGTGATACTTACCAATGAGCTATGCAAAATATTTTTGATGATATGCTTCATAAGAATGTTGAATGTTACATTGATGAGTTATTAATTAAATCAAGAAAGACTGATGACCATATAAAAGATCTGAGAATGGTATTTGAATGACTTCAAAGATACCAACTCAAAATGAATACTTGAAGTGCACTTTTGGAGTTTCTTCTGGAAAGTTCCTTGGCTTTATTGTTCGACATTGTAAAATTAAAATTGATCAAGATAAGGTAGATGATATTTTAAAGATGCCTGAGCCTAAAGGTATTTGCGAACTGAAAAGTTTTCAAGGAAAGTTGGTGTACCTGATAACGCTCAATCTACAGCTCTCGTAGGAGTGTAAAGCGGTCGTTAGCAAATATAGAACCCAACTGGGTTGGGTATCGATCCCACAGGGAATAGCTTGGTCAACAAGTAAGCAACGATTACTAGACTTTTAGTGCAAGTCTCGTAAGAAGGGGGGTTTGTAATGAGTAACCAAACTATTAAAGCAAAAACTGAAAATAGCAAAGTAAAAAGAAAGAATGTTTAGTAGGTTGTGAAACAATGAGAATTGAGGAGTTGGGGTTATGTCCACCTTCTGAGTTATACGTCTCTATTGGCTATGAGTGTGCGGAATTCAGAAATGCATGTGCTTATAGAGAATTGTATTCGATGGTAAATCCAGGCGTCTTTCGACCTATTCGAGGATTATTTCACTTTAACTCTTTCGAGCTTAAAGCGTGTCTAACGGTACGAATTCTCCAAGAGGTTAATCCAGTTACGGCACTAACTTTTTAATAGGGGATGGGACCCTACTACCTTGACATTATCTCTTTTCCAGACAGATAACCTTTCTTTCGAACAAGTTAAATGTTATACTGGTGTATTCTTGCGTTTGCAACCACAAAGAATTTAGATTAAGATGAAGAGAATAATGATATAAGCAGCATACGTGTCACGAACTCACAAACTCACAGCAATAGATAGTATCTCATACGGCTTCCATAACCCCAACAGAGAAGTTTAGTTACCCATGAATGCGAAGGAAATCACAATTGACATTGTTGTTATACCACAATTAAGATTTCACGTTTATAATGGTGTGGTAGGCGTTTAGGCGTGAATTCCTTAGCAAGGTAACGTTTCTCTTGTTGCGGTATTTAAGAATTGAATAGATGAGTACAAGAAGAAAAATAGAATTAATGGAAGAATTAGAAGAAGAGTTGTAGAGTAATAGAATTGAATGTAAGAAGATGTAAGAAGATGTCTAGCAAGATAGGGTATTTATAATACCCATATCCTATTCCTACTAAGCTAATGAAATGCTTAACCAAATCCTACTAAGCTAATGAAATACTTAACCCAATTGTACTAGGTTAATGTATCATTATCCTAATCCTAACAAGCTAATGAAATACTTAACCCAATTGTACTAGGTTAATGTATCATTATCCTAATCCTAATAAATTACTGCTAGTCCCCAAAGTCTTCAAAAATGCTGTTTTAGCCCGGGACAGATTTTCCATGCGCCATCTTTAGTCCTTGGCGTCCAAGATTGGCTTTTCTCCTTTCGTGAAGCTTTCTTTGGCGTCAAGTTATCCATAAAATGCTGAATTCTGCATCATTTATACCTGAAACTTTGCTAATCATGTTCGTTAGCTCACTTACAGGAAAAAGGACTAAAAGTGCATGAAATATATAATTTGTTCTCAAAACTAGGCTAAAATATGGGCAAAATATAGTGCTATAGGCGTGTAAATTCGCCTATCATCAACACCCCACACTTGAAGCTTTGTTCGTCCTCGAACAAAATATCATGTCCCTCTAAACATCAACTTAGGGTTTCACAGCAACAACATAAAATATTCGTCAAGACAAGCACAACAATTATCAACAAAGAGTAGTTTTCCGATCATTAGTAGATACCATTTAGCCTCCAACATAGACTCGTGATGGTGGTCAACTCATATTCAAAAGTTAAGGCACAAAGAATCATACACAACTACCCAAAACTCATCAACCATGTGTGTCTCACAATATATTACTCATAATTACTCACAAGTGTAGCATATTTTTCAAACATGGGTATCAAAATATCCTTGCTCTCACTCTCACAAAGAATTCATATGCAGCAACTGATGACCATAGGCTTTCCCTTAGTGTAATGCTCCACTAAATGTCAGAATGCTAAGCTTAGAGTCAAATAGGTCTTTTGATGGTTGTAATGTAGGCTAAGGGACGGGTAGGACTATTTTGGCCAGAAATAGTGACTATGTTCCTAAGCGCTTTAATACATCACATTATGTCATTAACACTTTTCTTTCTAACAACCTTTCTTTCATTTATTCTACCACCCTTTTTCTCCTCTTTTGTTTTTCGATTTTAAACATGACTAACTTTTCAGTTTTTTTTCTTCCTTTTTCTTTTCATAACATACCTCTTATGATAGCACTTCTTTTTCATAGCAATTTCAAGCACCAATGCATTCTAAAGCATCATACTCACCCAATTTCCTCTTATTTTGTCACATGACTTTACACTTTAAAGCACTTAGGAATTTGGATCAAATTATGGTCTTGAAAAAAAATGGATTAGGCTTACATATGAGTTTGTCAAAGAAAATAGGATAAAGGCTCAAAAGGGTTAACTAGGATAATGTCCATGGGTAGGTAAAAATGAAGGTAAACAAATATAGGTTGCCAAAGAAATGCCTAAATCATCTCCTAAACATACACTCCTTATTTTCGCTTTACATACATACCAGGCAAGTTCTAGCATCAGCCACAAGCACAGAATATACTATTATCTCACACACACAAGGCACATGGTCGACTTTATTGGGAGTAGTATAGACTCTTGACCCAACAGATGAAGGAATTAAATCAAACAATATCACATAGTGAGTCACAATTAGATCCTAAACATCTCAATAGTCATGATTTTAGCACAAACTCTTGTCATAATCTCATGCTGCCTATTAGAATAATTTCATGCGAAGCTAAGTTAAAAAAATTTAACTACTAAAAAAAACAATTAACTACTAACAAACATAAATAAATGCAAATGTGGATGGAGAAGTATAGCATGCAAATACCAGCACCCCACACTTAGATGGGACACACTGTCCTCAGTGGAAAATAAATAAGAAGAACCTGGTTAGTCGGACTCATCCTCTATGTCTGGGGTCATACCCCTTGCATCGGAATCATCATCAGAGTCGTCATCCTCAGAAGTTCCTCATAAGTATCCCACTTAATTCCAAGAGTGAGTCGAGGTATTTTCAGCGAGGAGGATTCTCCTTGCTCTTTTTGGCCTCTTTTCTTGCCTTTTTGTGAAGTGGTAGCCTTATCTTTGCCTTGTCTTGCTTTGGGTGCCATTGTACCTGAGACTTAAAACAATGTTCATGTTAGCATCATCTCGATGGATACAATCTATAAACAAGAAGTAGTGGCACCACCCCACACTTAGTTTGTTGGTACAGACTAGTGAAGTGAAAGTGGTCGATTACTCAGACTTCATCGACATACGTTTTAAGGGCTATATTCCAACAAGAAATTCAGATATGTAACACTTCTTGCAATCTTTGCAATACTTTCATGTTAGGTATATCAAGACTTCTACATAGGGATTACATCATGGTATAGTTTCTATCAATAATCACAATCTCCTATGTCGGTAGGCAACTATAAGTCTTATTCCGATGAGCGAGACATCCCAACATGTAAGTATTCAAGTGACAAGAGTATGCAATGTTCATGACTATAGCAATTCCGTAAGTAGTATGACAATGCATCAAAATCGAATTGAAGTCGGAAACAAGTTAAGATCATCCTAACGTATATGTTCACTCACTTGGTTGTGTATCAACAATTCAAACACATTCACATCTCCAATACTTATTCAAGATTTAGCAATTCATAATAGACATAGTAACGTAGTACTTACGAAAAATAGATGAAGAACACAAGAGTACTTACGTGATTGAAGCCTTTGGAGATGTTCTTGTGAAGTGGAAGAGCAAAAAGAAAAGTTTTGAGATGATTTGGAGAGTATGTGCGGCGCCTAGGTCAAGTTTTCAATGTGTTTGTGTTTCAAGACTAAGTCTCCTTTATATAGAAAAAGAATGGGTCGGGTTTTGACCCATTTAAAATCGGTTTTGGAGACAAAAAGTGACCATAGGCGGTGCCTAATGCTTTACCTAGTTGAGCAGAATGCCATAGCATAGGCCATGCCTTTTGCAAAGCATTTGGTGAGCATAGGAAGCGCCTTTTGCAAAGCATTTGGTGAGCATAGGCGGGGCCTTTTGCAAAGCATTTAGTGAGCATAGGCGGCGCCTTTAGCATGGCATATGAGATTCAGAGACAAAATGCTTTGGCATAGGCGGCGCCTATGCTATGGCATACTTGAGCGTGGGCGGCGCCTATGCTATAGTACACTAGATTCCGAGACCTTGGGCTATAGTATAGGCTTTGCCTTGTTCGTGGCCTAGTTTTACCTAGGCCTAGCCTTGATCGATGCCTATTTTGTCATGAGCAATGCTCAATCCATAGTCTTATGCATCTTAATTCCTAACTTACCACCTTTACCATGCAATACGTCCAAATCAAAATTTGAAACCAATCTCCTCGTTTTACACCTCTTGCACCTACATTTGCTTAAAAATAATAAAAATGATTAGAACGATGGGTTGCCTCCCATCAAGCGCCTTAGTTTTGGTCGTGGCACGACTCTTATTTTTGGATTTTTATTTATCAAAAGCAAACACGTAATAGAACGAAAGAAAAATGAAAAACGATAAACGATGGGTTGCCTCCCATCTAGCGCTTGATTTATTGTCGCGGCACGACATAGTTACCTCGAGTACTTAGACTTCATCGAGATAGATGGTGGATCATTTTCTGAATGGATTCAGACGATAATGAGGCTTACTTGTAGGCATGCAATCTTCTTCGAGATGACCCTTGTGCATGCCTATCCCAGGAGGGATACCAATTATATCATCAATAGTCCAACCCATAGCTCTCATGTATCTCTTCAGAGCAGAGATGAGATCCTCTACGTGCTGTTTACTTAAATCATCCGCACTCACCGAAAGTATATTTATACTTTCCAAGAACACATACCTTAGATAATCGGGGAGCTCGTTCGATTCTAGCATTGGTGGCTCTTTAAGGAAGTCTTCGCTGTTGGTGACGGTTGATTCTTAAGATCACGGTCCAATTGCTTAGGAGTATGGGAATAGGACTCTATTTCTGTTAGAGCACCCATAAGTTCTTCATAATCTTCATCGTCCTCATGCTCAACATTCAGTGGCGCAGCATACAATGGCTCAACAGTAAGCTGTTTCTCTACAGATAATGCTTTCTTATCCTCATGATGAACATCTGCTACAGAGAACACATTCATATCGCTGGCCTACTTTATTGCTTTGCATATATCAAAGCGGACCACTTCGTTATTCAACCGAAATAAAAGCTCATTAGCTCTCATGTCAATAAGCACACTTCCTGTTGCAAGGAAAGGACGTCCCAAGATTATGGGAACTTCAGAATCCACCTCGCAATCCAAAATCACAAAGTCTGCAGGAAAAATGAAGGTAGACACCTTCACCAACACATCATTCAAGATACCCACAGGTCGTTTTACCGACCTATCTGCCATCACGAGCTGCATATTGGTTGGTGTAGGGTCGCCCAACCCCAACTTTCTGTAGATGGATAGTGGCATCAAATTGATGCTAGCTCCCAAATAGCACAATGCCTTAGCAAAATTCATAGATCCAACCGTGCAAGGAATAGTGAAAGCACCAGGGTCTGCCTTCTTCTGTACTAAGGACCTTGTGGCAATTGAACTGCAATGATGAATATTATCTTCCGGCTCATAGCTTACTGCTCGCTTCTTTGTTAAAAGGTCCTTCATGAATTTAGCGTATTCGGGCATTTGTTCTAGTGCCTCCACCAACGGAACATTAATGGTCAGCTGTTTTAACATTGCCATGAATTTACTGAACCTTGTATCATCCGCCTGCTTCTTCAATCTTTGAGGAAAAGGTGGTGGTGGATAGGGAAGTGTTCTCTCCACAACTTTCTTCTCCTCTTGCTTCCGTATTTCGGTCTTTTCAAGCTTCAAAGTACCAGGGGTGACGTCATGGACGTCATGGTCAGCTTCTATGGCGTCATCATCTTCCTTATGTTCAGCCACTTGCTTGCTTTGGGATGAATTTTCCAGCACCTTACCACTCCTTGTGGTAATAGCCATGCATGATCCGTCGTTCCTTGGATTTTCTATCATTCTTTTCTTTTGAAACTCAGAAGCTTTGGGGAGCTTTGGAAATCTTTGAACTTTGGGACTTAGGGACTTTGGGACTCAGGGAGTTTCTTCTAACTGACATAAACCATGTGAGCTGACATGGAGTCCAACGTCTTGCCCAAGTTGGGGAGAGTTGTTCTACCCTTGCCTTTGGAGTAGAACCTTAACTTTAGTGATCACTATCTTATCCCACTATGGGTGTTTAGAACCTACAGTGGCTCATATTTCTGAGTCATGAGACCTTGTAATCATACCCAACTTGGTTCTAAATACTACTCCCATACTTATTGCTCAGAACTTTTAGGAAATCCACCTTAAAACAGCACAAGGGTTTATAATGAAAACCAATTATACTTCTTTTTCCTTTAAATCATAACTAAAGTGGATTCCTATCTTAGCTTAGGTTTGGAAGATCAATCTTACTTTAAAATCTGAATGCTTGCTCTTTAAAGCATGCTAACAATATACTCTTCATGAAATATCAAAATTCATACTTGGGTTTAAATCATATGTTCTTAAATTATCACAATTTCATAATGAAGCTTAATTCTCAACAATTATCTTGGAAACACTTGAAAATATCAATTCACAATAGGAATGTGCAATTCATGATATAAATCCTCAATTCAAAGCATAAATAGGTGGGATAAATATGTAATTCAAGGCTCAAATTACTTATATCTTCATAAACTTAAAACAAGATTCTTTGGGTATAAATCCCAACTTGCAAATCATGTAATCTTTAATAAAATTTAAGTTTTTTGGGCACAAGAATGAAAGATTTGTCCTTGTTCAAACCCCACATACCTTGGATGATGAACTAGATGAATAACCTTGCTTTAGAGACTCTATTTGTGCTCTTGAATGATGGTTCTTGGAATTCTTGTGTTGGGAATCTTGAATTAATTTGGAAAAAAGATGGTGGAATATTGGGATTCTTGAGGTTGATTGTTGAAGCTTAGGGTTTTTGGTTGAGAGAAATCTTGAGAAATATACCATAAGATGCTTGTAATAGCCCTAAATCTTGTGTTTAGACAGAATTGGGGGCTGGGAAAAAATCCAAAATACCCTTTTTGACTTCTGAATGAAAATGAAAAAAATGTAACTGTGTCCTGATTTAATGGGCCACCGCAATGCGCCACTATCGCGGTGGTTCACTGGAAACTAACGAATGGGAAATTGGGGTCCTGCGCGAGGCAGAGCTATCACGTTGTCCTACTGGATTTTGATAATTGGGACATGGAACTTCAACGTGATGCATCACCATAGCGGTGCCCTGTAGAAATTCCATTTTGGCCTTTGGCGCGATGTGCCCCTATCGCGTTGGGCTACTAGAATTCGACAATTGGGAAAATGGACCTCTCCGCGATGCGCCAATAACGTGGAGGTCTACTGGAAATTGACAAATAGGAATTTGGACCTCACCGCGATGCACCAAAATTGTAGTGGTACACTGAAAAGTGATAATTATGAAATTGTCCTTCACCGCGACACGGTGACTGCCTTGTTGGCACGCTGTCAACTTAAAAATGGTCTAACTTCTTCACCGAGTGTCGAATTTGGGCGAATTTGATATCGATGGAAAGCTTATTTAATTTCCCACATACTGAAAAGTTGAAATCTAGAAAATTCTATATGAATAAATAATTATTCATTTTGGAAGACATCCCTTAGCATTCTAGGAACAAATTTAAGCTAGAAAAAGTTTGGGGCATTACAATTTCCTAGCCGACCATTTGATTCCGCATGATTGGTAGTTATCTGATGAACTACATGATAAAGATGTTATGTTTAAAGATATCCAGTCTTCTTGGAAGATGTACTTTGACGGTGTGGCACAATGTGAAGGAGCTGGCACTGGAGTAGTATTTATCACTCCCAATGGGGAAGTTTTTGCCATATTCCTTCACTTTAATATAGTGTTTCTCTAATTATTTCATTGAATGTCAAGCGCTCATACTTAGACTAGAAATAGATGTCGATATGAAATAATTTCAATTACAAGTTTTTGGAGATTCCAAGTTAGTGATCAATCAAGTTTTAGGTACTTATCAGGTCAAGAAGCCTGAGTTGCTTCCTTATCGTGATTACGCTCAGAAATTGATAAGTTGGCTTGGAGAGGTGAGCATTCAACATGTCCCTAGGACAAAAAAACAAAAAAGTTGATGCATTGGAAACTTTAGCTTCTGCATTGGTATCTCCTGATCAAATAAAAGTCATTATTTGCCAAACATGGGTAGTACCACTGCCAAATAAAAACGTAGAGAAAGTTGAACAAGTTATCATAGCTTCTGAGGCCGAGATTGAAGACTGGTGGAAGTAATTGATTACTTGTTTTATGGAATTTGACCAGAAATCCCTCAAAAGAGGAAAAAAATACGATGAAGAGTCCCTTGCTTTCTTTACTATAAGGGTACACTCTAAAGGCGATAATTTGATGGAGTGCTCTTACGTTGTTTGGGCACAAATGAGTCTGTTCAAGTTATGCAAGAAGCTCATTCTGGAGTATGTAGAGAGCATCAATATGGCGAAAAGGTTCATTTTCATGTAAAAAGTATGGGTTACTATTGGAAGACTGTGGTGAAAGATTGTTTGGATTACGCTCGAAGGTGTAAGCCTTGTCAATTCCTTGCAAATTTCATACATCAACCCCCAGAGGCATTTTACGTAACTGTTGTTTCATGGTCATTTGAGACATGGGTATTGGATGTTGTGGGATCATTACCAAAGTCTTTCGGTGGATATTTGTACATCCTAGTTACAACTGATTACTTTTCAAAATAGGTCGAAGTTGTTTCTCAGAAAAAAGTAAAGAAAGAGAGTATGGAGAACTTTATTCGAGTCAATATTATCTGTCACTTTGGCATTGTTAGATAAATACTAACGGATAATGGTAAGCCATTTGCTAATAAGTGATGAATAAGATATGTGATCTTTTTGGCTTCAGGAAATGCAACTCCTCTATGTATTATGTTGCTGCCAGTGGCCTTACTGAAGCATTCAATAAGACACTTTATAACTTATTGAAGAAGGTTGTGTCAAATTCTAAGAGAGATTGGAATGATAGAATGAAAGAAGTTTTTTTGGAATATAGGACAACGTATCGCGCACCAATACAAGCAACTCCTTATTCACTTGTTTATGGAGTTAAAGTAGTCCTGCTACTTGAGCGTCAAATCCCATAATTGCAGCTTGCTATTCAAGAAGGGCTCACTAATGAAGATAATGCTCGGTTATGCTTCGAAGAATTGGAGGTTTTGGATAAAAAGAGTCTACATACTCAACAAAGCCTGGCATGTTATTAAGCTCACCTATCTCAATCTTCTAATAAGAAGGTCTGCCTTAGATACTTTTTAGTGGGTGACCAAGTTCTTATTGTAAGAAGTCCCATTATCACCTCTCATCGATCTGGAAGCAAGTTCTAAGCTTAGTGGGATGGGTCATATGTTGTACAAGAAGTATACTCAAGTGGTGCTTACAAGCTTGTCGACTCGAAAAGTTTGAAGATTGGCCTCATCAATGGAAAGTTCATAAAGGGATACTATCCTTGAAGAGAAGAAGAATTTTTATTAAGGAACGAGCCTAAACTGCATGTCATTCCTGGACCGCAAGAGTATAAACTGTGTACGGTCCAAAAAAAATAAAAAAATTAGGAAATAAAAAATAAATAAGCAAGTTTATTGCTTTTTCAAACTATGTTATGACTTGATCCTCTTCGCTGAGGTACATGGGCGCTTAGAGTTTAATTCTAAGTTCAGTCTCATTAGTTAAAAATAAGGGGCCTTATTCCGATAAACATAATGTGCCTAGCACAGTATCTAAAGATCAGATCTATGGATGTTCTTTCGTTAATTTATCAATCTTAACAATAGGTAATTCATTTATGAGGGAAAATCTCTGGGGAAGATGAATTGTCTCGATAAGAAGATTATGATCTTTCTGCAACTTGATAATTTGGTGAGTTGAAACCTATAAATTCGCCAACCATTAAGTTAGGGTTTCAAACCCACCATAGTTTCTTCTTTTAATATGAAGTCAACAAAGTTATTTAATAAAAAAATAATTCGTGATTTAAGGATTTTCTACAGAAAGGAAAGAAAGAACTTGGTGGCAAAGTGGCGAGGCTATGAGGTGGGTTGACTTTGTGAAAAGATTTGTACATATCTGTAAAAGTTCTGGGTATGAATTTCATAAGTGTCATATATCTTAGAGTTTATTTTAAAGGAATAAAGAATCTTATGGTTCCAGCATTCACACTCTGAGTTATAAGTTTTCTTTCACAAGATACACAAAGTTAAAAAGTCGAGAAAAGCAGAACCTAAAACAAATATTATTCATTTTGGAAGACATCCCTTAGCATTCTAGGAATGAATTTAAGCTAGAAAAAAGTTTGGGGTATTACAATATCTCCCCCTTGGGAACATTCGTCCTCGAATGTGGCTAGCGAAGTTGAGATGCTGAAAACTTGAGGCCATAACTGGCATATACAACTGAAAGCATGACTCAATTGATTTCAAATGCATGAACTATCGAATGAATGGCTATATAAATATGAGACTTAGACTGAAAAGAGATTATCTGAGGAAACTTGTTACCTTAAACTGAATCTAAATCTGCAGCGAAAAGATGAGGGTACTTGGTCCGCATATCTACTTCTTCTTACCAAGTGGCTCCCTCAACGGATTGATTTCGCCGAAGAACCTTGACTAGGGGGACTTCTTTGTTCCTTAGTCTACGAGTCTGATGGTCTAGGATCTCAACTGGAATTTCTTCATAAGAGAGGCTATCATGAACCTCTGTACTTTCTAAGGGTACTACAACCACTGGATTACTAATGCACTTCTTTAACAAAGACACATGGAACACAGGATGTACGAACGATAAATTTGTAGGCAACTCAAGCTCATATGCCACCTTCCCAACACGGCTCAAAATTTAGAAGAGACCTATATAACAGGGACTAAGTTTCCCTTTCTGTCCAAATCTCTTTACCCATTTCATAGGTAAAACTTTTAAATAGACTAAATCATCAACTTCAAACTCAATATCTCTTCTTCTTACATCTGCATATGATTTCTGATGACTCTGAGCTGTTTTCAACCTTTTTTGAATCAACTGTACTTTCTCCATAATTTCTAACACCATATCTGTCCCTAATAACACAGCCTCACCCACTACAAACCATCCGATAGGTTATCCACATCTTCTCCCATAAAATGCCTCAAATGGGGCCATCTGAATGCTAGCATGATAAGTGTTGTTGTAGGCAAACTCAATCAATGGAAAATGCTCATCCCAACTACCCCTGAAATCAAGCACACACGCTATCAACATATCTTCTAGAGTATGAATGGTCCTCTCTGCCTGACCATCAGTCTGAGGATGGAAAGCAAAACTAAGATGAACTTGGGTACCAAGACCCTTCTGAAAAGATTTCCAAAACTGAGAGGTGAACTGAGTACCCCTATCTGAAATAATAGACAAGGGCACTCCATGCAATCTGACTAACTCTCGGATATACAACTTAGCATAATCCTCAGCTGTATAGGACGTATGAACTGGCAAGAAATGCACTGACTTAGTCAATCTATCCATAATAACCTAAATCGAATCATAATGACAACGCGAATGAGGTAACCCTGTTACAAAGTCCATATTCACCTCTTCCCACTTCCAAGTAGGAATACTGAACTCTTGCAAAACAGCACCAAGCCTTTGGTGCTCTACCTTAACCTATTGACAAGTTGCACACTTGGCTAAAAACTCTGTTATATCTCTCTTCATACTGCTCCACCAATAGATTTCTCGCAAATCTCGATACATTTTAGTAGCACCAGGATGAATGGAGCAACGCGCACCATGTGCCTCAGCCATAATCCGTTGTCTTAACTCATCCACACACGGTACACATAGTCTACTCTGTTATCTCAGCACACCATATCCCCCTTGGGAGAAAACCTTTACCTTTTGGTATCCTAACCAAGATGAAATCCTAATATTGTTTCTCCTTCACCTCAAAAACTAAGGAAGATTCTTCACTATACTGCACCCAAACTCTACCCTCAGCCGAATCAACCAATCTAACACCCAACCTAGCCAAATGGTGAACTTCCCAAGATAACTCTTTCTTATCATTCTCCATATAAGCAACGCTGCCTATAGACAATTGACTAAGGGCGTATGCCACTACATTGGCCTTGCCCGGATGATACAGCATACTCATGTCATAATCTTTCAACAATTCTAATCACCTGCTCTGATGGAGATTTAACTCCCTCTGCATAAACACATATTGTAAGCTTTTGTGGTCTGTGAACACATCGACATGCATACCATACAGGTAGTGTCTCCATATTTTCAAAGCAAACACCACAACAGCTAATTCAAGATCATGGGTTGGGTAATTCTTTTCATGAGGCTTAAGCTGCCTAGAGGCATAGGCTATGCTCTTACCTCTCTGCATCAAAATACAACCCAAACTAACTCTAGAGGCATTACAATACACAACAAAACCATTTGTACCATCAGGTAATGCTAAGACGGGCTAAAGTGAGTCGAGTCTTCAACTCCTAAAAACTCTTCTCACGGGAATCTGACCACAAAAACTTAACCTTCTTCTGAGTCAATTGGGTCATAAAAGATGCAATAGATGAAAACCTCTCACCAAAATGTCTGTAATAGCCAGCTAAACCCAATAACCTCCTAATGTCTGATGGAGAGATAGGTCTAGGCTAATTTCTTACGACTTCTGTCTTTTGGGGATCAACTCTGATACCCTCTATGGAAATAACATGACCGAGGAAAGAAATCGACCTTAGCCAAAATTCACATTTGCTAAATTTGGTGAACAACTGGTGATATCTAAGAGTTTGCAACACAATTTGGAGGTGGTCTGCATGATCATCCTTACTACGAGAGTAGACAAGAATATCATCGATAAAGACTATGGCAAACATGTCCAAATACTGTTTGAACACTCGGTTCTTCAAGTCCATGAAAGCTAATGGGGCATTGGTTAGCCCAAAGAACATGAATAGAAACTCAAAATGACCATAGTGAGTCCTAAAGGCTATCTTCGAAATATCATATTCCCTTACTTTAAGTTGATAATAGTCAAATCTAAGGTCTATCTTTGAGAAATAACTTGCACCTTTGAGTTGATCAAATAAGTCATCAAATCTAGAAAGAGGATATTTGTTCTTGACTGTCACTTTATTCAACTGACGATAGTCAATGCACATACGCAAAGAACCATCTTTCTTTCGGACGAATAGGATGGGAGCGCCCCAAGGAGAAACACTAGGTCTTATGAAGCCTTTGTCTAGAAGATCTTTGAGTTGCTCTTTCAACTCCTTAAGTTTGGCAGGAGCCATATGATATGGAGGAATGGAAATAGGCTGAGTATCAGGAAGAAGATCAATTCCGAATTCTATTTCCCTATCGGGAGGTACCCCTGGCAAATCTTCAGGTAAGACATCAGGAAACTCATTAACTATACTGACTGACTGAACTGTTGGAGTCTTAGACTTAATGCCTTTGACTCGAACTAGATGATAGATGCACCCTCTAGAGATCATATTTCTGGCTTTAAGATAGGATACGAAATTACTCTTAAGAGACACTGAATTACCTGACCACTCAAAGGTTGGCTCATTGGGAAACTAAAACTTCACTACTCGAGTGCGACAATCTATGGATGCATAATAAGAATGGAGCCAATCCATACTAAGAATAAGGTCAAAGTCAACTATGTCTAATTCTATCAAATCTTCCAACATGATCTTATGAAGGACAGTAATGGGACACTTTCTACAAATCCTTTTGGCAACAACTGATTCCCCTACTAATGTAGAAACCAAGAAAGGCTCGGGAATCTTTTCAGAACTTATCTCAAAATTCACAGCAACCAACGGGGTCACATAAGAAAAACTTGACCCAGGGTCTAACAACACATAAACATAAAAATTGAAGACACGAAGCATACCAGTAACAACATCTAGGAAGATCTCCTGCTCCTGGCGGGATAGTAAGGCATAGAACTGATTTTGGCGCTGACCGCCACAGGTACTGGATGATGCACTCTGAGGAGGGGCTAGGCGAACTGCAGAAGCTGGTGCACTGGTAGCCCCTATCTGAGGATGAACATCTCTATTTCCCTACTTAGCATTTGGGTACTCTCTAATTCCATAAACTAACTTGCCACAACCAAAATAACCCTTTTGTCCAGCCAAACACTTATCAGGATGAGTTCTACCACACTTAGCACATGGAGGATAATTGGGCTTACCGCCCACACTATTCTGGGATCTAGACATAGAATACTTACCCCACAGCTCCTGTCTACCTCTGGGAATGGGAGCACTAGCTGAAGATAGCACTGGTAATGGCAGACGACTTTGAAACTGTGAGTGATTTCCCCTGCAAACCTTAACTGACCATACTCAAATTGCCCAGTTCTAGCTCTCTTATTCCATCTCTCTCTTCCCTTTAAATTTTCTGCCTCGATCTATCGGGCATGAGTCATCAATTTAGTGAGATCCATATCTCCAATAAGCATGGCAGTCCTACACTCCTTGACTACCAGTCCTGACACTCCAGTAACAAACTTACTCATACTAGATCTGGTGTCAGCTATCAACTCGAGAGCATACTTAGATAACTGGTTGAAATTAAGATAGTACTCCATCACAGTTATTGAGCCCTGCCTCAGGTTCATGAACTCTTCAACCTTGGCTTCTTGTAACTCATGCAGAAATAACCTTTATAGGAAAGCATCCTGAAATACCTTCCAACTCATGGGAGATGCATTCTCACCCCTACCTTTCTTCCACATGACAACCCAATCATAAGCAACATATTTCAATCTATAAGAAGCCAATTCTACACTCTCCTCTTTAATGACATATTGTAAGACCCCACAAAGTTCTCTCATAGTTTGAGCCGTAGAGCGTGTCAAGTGAAGTGTAATTCCGGTCATAAAATATCGAGAAGTCACTTCCAAAGTGAGAAATAATTTAAACCATGCAGAATTTCCCTAATATCAATTTTTTGTCATGTAGAGAATTGAATAAGATTTTCGTCGATACCAAATTCTCCCAAATCCAAAACTCAGGCGAAGAGTTAGAGCAATTTAAGTGAGACAATGTGCCACCTGGCACTTTAGCGTATCGCGGAGCTAGCCAAAATGGCAATTATCAAATTCCAGTGAGCCTCCGCTATTCCACTGCATCGCGGTGTCTTTCTAGTTTGCAACCAAGGTGGCAATGTGATTTCCACCGCGTCACGCCAAGGCTCTGTTCCCAATTGTCCAATTTCCAGTAAGCTGGCGCGATTATGACGCGTCGCGCCAGCACGTAAAATCAGGATTTTTCCAGTTCCGAATTTTAATTCCAAGGGAAAAAAGGGTCTTTTCCCAACCCCTATATATACTCTTTAACACGAGATTCAGCATATTTACACCCAAATATTGTTGGTTTCTCTCAATTTTCTTTAAGAACAAGACCTAGGGTTTCTAATCCAAGACCCAAATCATCAAGGTTTCACCGTGAATCTTTCAAGAATTACATAGCAAGGTATGTTAGATATTGATTCTTGGGTTCCTTCCACCCAAGAAGTTCAAGACTCTTTTTTCTAAATTCAAAGATCTTATATTTATGAGTTTTCGTGATTCATGTGAATTGAAATTGAAGTTCATGTTATTATTGAGTTAAATTCATGTTTCGCTTATAAAATCTCAAGAGTTGATCCTAGTATGTGATATTCATGTGATGTTCATGATAAACCCTCTTCAAGTTGCATGTTAAGTGATATATTTATGTCAATTGAGTGTAGAAATTGTTGAATAACTAAAGCATGCTCCCCATATGTTTGATAAAATGCTTATGTGAAGGAATTAGAGACATTATAACATGTTGACTAGAAATACCCAATTGTGTGCAAGCTCATGCATGCCAAGTATTTGTTGAAAAAACTTAATGAATGAATTGTGACATGTTAGCATGAAATCCACCAATTATATGCTCTTCAATGCATGTTAAATGTTTGTTGCAAGACCTTGTTGAATAGAGTATGAGCCAATAGCATGTATCCCTATACTATCACATGTTTATGATTTTCAAGTTCTTGAAGAGATGCTTTAATGATTGTAATGGTGAATGAATGTCCATGGTCATGATTATTCAAGAATGTTTATGTTTTACTTTTATGTTATCGAGTCCTTGGGGTATTTATACCCGATAATTTAGCTGCAAGTTTAGAGCCCATGTCAATTTTCACGGTAATCTCAGTCAAGCCACGATTCTTAGAACTTAGTGACTTACAGAAATTAGTACTCTCAGACAGTTACAGAACTTAGGAAATCTCAGTAATTTAAGTATTATTAGTATTCCAGCTTCAGTTCAGTACTCAGCTCAGATCTTAGTAGTATTCAAAAATTCAGTTTCAAACCTCGGTAGCATTCAAGTAATAAATTCAAAACTTAGAATCGTTCAGTCAGATAAAGAGATTTAAAAGTATTTCTCCAGTCTTCAAAATCAAGTGAACTCAGCTTAACTCAGTTACTCAGTATGATTAGTAACAGATTCAGCTCAATCTAGTGCAATTTAAGAAAAAAAATCAGTTTAGAGTCTTTTAGTTGGGAGTAGGACTTAGCACCGAGCAAACCTAGGGATGGGGACTCACCCATTAGAGAGAAATGAGATCCCTAGGAGCAATCCCTAAGTTCCAGAACTACGTAGCCAGCATAGATATGAGATGTCACCTGCTAGATAGGACTGACATACTCAGAGATCACCTATTAGTATATTATATATATATATATAGGATTGATCCCAGGGGGTCACCCATTAGATAGGACTGACTCCACAAGAGAGGTATTTACCCATGGCACGGTACTGACACCCTTCCAACTGGGGTTACAGGTTGGACCCCAACTTAGCTAGAAGGGGTATGTCGGTTAAATGACTATTTCCCACAGTCTCAGTTTCAGAATCCATCTCAGTAAAGGAACTCAGTTCAGTAGTACAGAGTAAGGACTATCAGATATAGTCAATCATTATGATTATCAATAGACTCAGAGATCACCCGCTAGATAGGGTTGGTCTCAGATTTAGTTAATCAGCTTCAGTATTATCAGATTCAGAGATCACTCGCTAGATAGGACTAATCTCGGATTAAGTCAAATCATATTTATTATCAATATATACAGAGATCACCACTAGATAGGACTGATCTTAGATTCAGCTAAGTACTCTCATTATTAGTAGATATAGAGATCAGCCGCTGGATAGGACGGATCTCAAATTTCAGTCGAGCATTCCCATTATCATTAGATTTTGAGATCACCCGCTAGATAGGACTGATCTCAACTTTAGTACTCAGTTATCAATATCAGAAGATTCAGTTATTCAGTATCTTAGTATTAGTAGTAAGTTCAGATGTTAGTAAAGCAGTATCCGAGTATCAGTATTCAGAATCACGATGATTTTAGTTATGGTTTGTGCATTCATGCATATGTCCTCATTCAATACTCTCATGTTATTTAGTTAAGCTATGTTCATGCATAAACCCTTGCATTTAGACTTACCTCATCTAGCATACCAGTACATTCAAAGTACTGACCTATATTTTTCTCTTGCGCTATGGTGTCTTATACCATAGGTTCAGAAGCGCGAGATCCAGAGCACCCTTAGCATTCCAGACTCAGTCAGTAGCAGTAGACGTAGCAGTGAGTCCTCTTTATTCGAGGATGATCCTTATTTTACTATGGCATTAGATTCAGTTTATTTTCAGTAGACGGAGTTAGTTAGGGACATGTTCCATTATCTCCACAGTTCAGATAGTTAGAGGCTTTTCAGACAGATGTATTAGTATTCAGTTTTCAGTATTGATTATTTTAGACGTTTTGAACCTTATGGCAAGTTTTCCACCAGTTTTCCGCATTATTCAATATTTTTATAAAGTTATTACAGCAGGTACCAGATAAGGGTTAGCTTGTGGTCCTTCAAGATAATGTGCACAGTGTGGTATTTCGATTCTAGAAAATCAGAGTGTTACACATGCATCACTTGGGTGATTTTTTTCACCTCATCAAGATACAACTGGGGGTCCTCACCTACTTGTAACCCAAAGAATTCAGGCGGATTCATCCTCATAAAGTCATGAAGTCAGGCTGTAGCTAAATCACCCCCTTGTTAAGATAGAACTACAGCCTGGTTATAGGCTTAAACATTAGCAGTCACAGCTTGGGCTAACACCTGAAAGGCAGCCCAAAATTTGGCATGCGACACATTCTTATTTAGGGGATCAACAGGCTGGGGTAGCTGGTTATCATTCCTATGGGCATTTGCTCTATGAGGAGGCATATTCTGTCATGAAAGAGCATGAGTTAATAGCAGGTAGAGATAGATATAAGCACGATGGATTATGAAAGAAAAAAGAGGATTTTCTTAAAACGCTCGATAGCCTCTTGCTCATAGATGTGGGCACAAGAACGAAATATTTGTCCTTTTTCAAACCCCACAGACCTTGGATGATGAACTAGATGAACAACCTTGATTTTGAGACTCTATTTTTGCTCTTGAATGATGGTTCTTGGAATTCTTGTGTTGGGAATCTTGAATCTTAAATTAATTTGGAAAAAGGATGGTGGAATATAGGGATTCTTGAGGTTGATTGTTAAAGCTTAAGGTTTTTGGTTGAGAGAAATCTTGAGAAATATAGCACAAGATGCTTGTAATAGCCCTAAATCTTGTGTTTAGACGGAATTAGGGGCTGGGAAAAAATCCAAATACCCTTTTTAACTTCTGAACAAAACTGAAAAAATATAATTGGGTCCCGATTTAATGGGCCACCGTGATGCGGATTTAATGGAAACTGACCAAAGGGAAATTGGGGTCCTGTGCGATGCGGAGCTATCGCATTGTCCCACTGGATTTTGACAATTGGGACCTGAAACTTCAACGCGATGCATCACCATTGAGGTGCCCTGTAGAAATGCCATTTTTTCCTTTGGTGCAACGTTCCCCAATCGCATTGGGCTACTGGAATTCCACAATTGGGAAAATGGACCTCTCTGCGACGCGCCAATATCACGGAGGTCCACTAGAAATTGACAAATGGGAATTTGGACTTTCCGCGATGTTCCAGCATTACGGTGGTCCACTGGAAAGTGACAATTATGAAATTGTCCTTCACCGCGATGTGGTGACTTCCCAGTTGGCACGTTGTCAACTTAAAAATGCTTTAACTTCTTCACCGAGTGTCAGATTTGGATAAATTTGGTATCGATGGAAAGCTTATTTAATTTCCCACACAGTAAAAAGCTAAAATCTAGAAAATTCTAGATGAAAAAAATATTATTCATTTTGTAAGACATCCCTTAGCATTCTAGGAATGAATTTAAGCTAGAAAAAGTTTGGGATATTATAATTTCCTAGACGATCATTTGACTCCTCATGATTGGAAGTTATCTGATGAACTACTTGATAAAGATGTTATGTTTGAAGATATCCAGTTTCCTTGGAAGATATACTTTGACGGTGTGGCACATCGTGAAGGAGCTGGCACAGGAGTAGTATTTATCACTCCCAATAGGGAAGTTTTTGCCATATTCCTTCACTTTAATATAGTGTTGTTCTAATTATTTCACTGAATATCAAGAGCTCATACTTAGACTCGAAATGGATGTCGATATGAAACAATTTGAATTACAAGTCTTTGGAGATTCCAAGTTAATGATCAATCAAGTTTTGGGTAGTTATAAGGTCAAGAAACCTGAGCTACTTCCTTATCGTGATTACGCTCAGAATTTGATAAGTTAGCTTGGAGAGGTTAGTATTCAACACGTCCCTAGGACAAAAAAACAAAAAAGTTAATGCATCGACAACTTTAGCTTCTGCATTGGCATCTCCTGATCAAATAAAATTCATCATTTGCCAAACATAGGTAGTACCACTGACAAATAAAAATGTAGAGAAAGTTGAACAACTTATCACAGCTTCTGAGGCCGAGATTGCAGACTGGTGGCAATAATTAATTACTTGTATTATGGAATTTGACCAGAAAGCCCTTAAAAGAGGACAAAAAAATGATGAAGAGTCCCTTGATTTCATTACTATAAGGGTACACTCTAAAGGCAATAATTTGATGAAGTGCTCTTACATTGTTTGGGCACAGATGAGTCGGTTCAAGCTATGCAAGAAGCTCATTCTGGAGTATGTAGAGCAATCAATCTGGGGAAAAGGTTCATTTTCATATAAAAAGGATGGGTTACTATTGGAAGACTATGGTGAAAGATTGTTTGGATTACGCTCAAAGGTGTAAGCCTTGTCAATTCCATGCAAATTTCATACATCAACCCCCAGAGGCATTTTACCTAACTGTTATTTCATGGTCATTTGAGACATGGGTATTGGATGTTATTGGATCATTACCAAAGTCTTTCGGTGGATATTTGTAGATCCTAGTTACAACTGATTACTTTTCAAAATAGGTCGAATTTGTTTCTCTGAAAGAAGTAAAGATAGAGAGTGTGGCCAACTTCTTCATTCAAGTCAATATTATCTGTAAATTTGGTAGTATTAGATATATATTAATGGATACTGGTAAGTTATTTTCTAATAAGTGATGAATAAGATATGTGATCTTTTAGGCTTCAGGCAATGCAACTCCTTTATGTATTATGTTGCTGCCAATGGCCTTGCTGAAGCAATCAATAAGACACTCTGTAACTTATTGAAGAAGGTTGTGTCAAAGTCTAAGAGAGATTGTCATGATAGAATGGAAGAAGCTTTTTTGGCATATAGGACAACGTATCGCGCACCAATACAGGCAACTCCTTATTCACTTGTTTATTGAGTTAAAGTAGTCCTGCCACTTGAGCATCAAATCCTATAATTACAACTTTCCATTTAAGAAAGACTCACTAATAAAGAAAATTCTCAAGTACGCTTCGAAGGATTGGAGGCTTTGGATGAAAAGAGTCTGCATACTCAACAAAGGCCTTCTTACAACAAGTTCTAAGCTTAGTGGGATGGGTCATATATTGTACACGAAGTATACTCAAGTGGTGTTTACAAGCTTGTCGACTCAAAAAGTTTGTAGATTGGCCTCATCAATGGAAAGTTCATAAAGAGATACTATCCTTGAACAGAAGAAGAATGCTCCTTGAGGCACGAGCCTAAACTGCATGTCATTCCTGGACCGCAAGAGTATAAACTGTGTACGGTCCAAAAAAATAAAAAAAATAAGGATATAAAAAATAAATAAGCAAGTTTATTTATTTTTCAAAACTATGTTATGACTTGATCCTCTTCACTGAGGTACATAGGCGCTTAGAGTTTAATTCTAAGTTCAGTCTTATTTGTTAAAAATAAGGGGCCTTATTCCAATAAACATAATGTGCCTAGCACAGTATCTAAAGATCAGATCTATGGATGTTCTTTCGTTAATTTATCAATCTTCACAATAGGTAATTCATTAATGAGGTAAAATCTCTGGGGAAGACGAATTTTCTCGACAAGAAGATTATGATTTTTCGGCAACTTGATAATTTGGTGAGTTGAAACCTATAAATTCGTCAGCCATCAAGTTAGGGTTTCAGACCCACCATAGTTTCTTCTTTTAATATGAAGTCAACAAAGTTCTTTAATAAAAAAATAATTCATGATTAAAGGATTTTTTACAGAAAGGAAAGAAAGAACTTGGTGGCAGCGTGTCGAGGCTATGAGGTGGGTTGACTTTGTGAAAAGATTTGTACATAGCTGTAAAAGTTCTGGGTATGAATTTCATAAGTGTCTTAGATCTCAGAGTTTTTTTTTCAATGGAATAAAGAATCTTATGGTTTCAGCATTCACACTTCGAGTTATAAGTTTTCTTTCACAAGATGCTCAAAGTTAAAAGGTCAAGAAAAGCAGAACCTGAGCTTACTTAAAAAATATTATTTAGAACGATCCAAATACTCTTTTGTTTTAATTTTTTTGGGGTATATTTTAGATTTGGAAGTCTGTTTTATTGAGTATTAAGCGGATTTCAATTTTGGTATTCCTACATCATGGTCCAATATTTTTGGTGTAGTTGCGTTAACCTGAAAATGTCTATCCGACAGTATTTAAACTTGATTTCAAAATATTTAGAACGATCTAAATGCTCTAAAATTTTGAATTTTTGATATTTTGGAGTCTAGTTTATGAAGAATTAATCGGATTTTAATTTTGGTACTCCTACATCAAGATATATTTTTTTGGTGTAGTCACACAAACCTGGAAATATCTGCTTGGCAGCATTTAAACTTGACTTCAAAATATTATTTAGAACGATCCAAACTTTAAATTCTGAATTTTGTATATGTTTTATATTTGGGAGTCTAGTTTATGGAGGATTAAGTGGATTTCAATTTTGGTATTGCTACATCAAGTTAATTTTTTGGTGTAGTTGTGCAAAACTACATCAAGATACAATTTTTTTGGTGTAGTCGCACAAACTTGGAAATGTCTGCCTGCTACCATTTAAACTTAACTTCAAAATATTATTTTGAATGATCTGAATGATCTAAGATTCTGAATTTTGGGTATGTTTTAAATCAAAAAGACTGGTTTTTGAGAAAAAATCAAGTAGCTTGTAATTTTGACATGCCCGCCTTCAAATATGAACTTTCTACCGTAAAAACACAAGCTGATGAACAACAAAATTTAGCTGAAGTTGAGGCTTAATACAATATCATCAATGCATTATAAGTAAACAATTCCAGAAGTTGAAAAGCCAAAAAAAGTATTGAAAAGAATGTACAATATAAAGCCAAATTAAAGGGTTTATTAATGTACTAAACAAACAAAACAGAAGGAAAGAAAGTAAAAAGGTTTAAAAATAAAGAAAGACATTTCCTAAAGGTTATCTAAACACAACTTATAATTAACTAAATCCCAGAGATAAGCCTCTAAGCCTTGCTTCTTGTTTTTGACATCATTCGAGGCATTTTTAGTTGCCAAGGAAATGTCAACACACTTGGTGAATTCCTCTTCAGCAGTAGAGACTTTGGATTCAATTACCTTAGTTTCTTCCTTGGCAGCATCTCAGAGAGATTTCAACTTCTTCACCTTCTTTCTTTCCTTCTCAAGAGATTGATAAGCAACAGATAGTTTTTCAGATTTCTCATCCCTTTATCACAAGTTCAAGATGCTCCTTGGCTTTTAGATATGACTCTGACTTTTAATTTCTGTGGCCTTATCAATAAGAGTCAGCCATGCTTGGTCATAGGAAATGGATATCTCGAAGAAAGACTTCGATAAATTCTATAAATGAGAGATGTCTACACCCATTTCCCTCATATCTTTAAGTACTACTTGGACCTTATCTGCGAGAGAAGAAGCACGGTCCATAGTATGGCCTTCTAACTTGGTGTGGATGATAGCCTAAGATTTTATAATGAATTCCCGTCTAAGCTCTGAGACAACCTTCCTTCCATAAAAAATGGACATGGTTATTGTTGTTTGTTTGTGGAAATCTAAGTCTGCACTTGCTTTGGCTTTCACACTGGGGGTAAAAGTGACCTCTTACTCAAATTTTGAGATAGAACATACTTTTATAGAGTCTAGTCCCGTTATATATTCACCACTATCTTGTGGTCTACCGTAATAGAAAACATCCAGTATGTTGACATTTTTGGCTACAAAAAGAAAATAAGAAACAATTAGTGAAGTAATTGGATAACCATAGAATAAGTCAGAAAGCTTGAATCATTACATGTTTGATAGCTGTCAGACTCCTTGAAGAAATAATATTGTCAACAAAAATCTCTACCACGTGCAAATTAGGATTTAATGGTTCTTCTAAGGATGGTCCCACTTTCTTCCAACAACGGTCTCCATGACTGTTAGTGTTCTCACCTTTAGATGACCGCTAGTTAAGAGCTTGATGAGGTAGGATTGGCGTCTGTTATTCTTTAACTTCATTATGTAAAGGTTCCTTGGTCCTCTCTATGATTACTGTGGACCTTAAAATAAGAGGTTTGTTCACAGCTAATGCCTCTTCCTCACATTCTTGAGGGGCGTCAGTACTAGGACCCATGACACTCACTAGAGATTGTATGTGATCTTCTAGAACACTCCCATGCACCTTTTCCCACCATAACATATAATTTGACAATGAGAATTTCTTCACTTTAGAATCACTAGGGGGAATATTGCCTTGGCCATGGATTTAGCCAACAAACAAATACGTTCAAGTCTCAATCCCTCTTCTACAAAAACTTCTCAAAATCGTGGTCCAGTAAGTCAAAGGAATATTGAAAAAAAAACAAAATGACGGATAAATCTATGGGGACTAAGGCCCAATAATAAAGGCATTTTCATCTCTTAAAGAAAGATAGTTTGAGTGAATGCACATGAAGAAATTTTAGTAGAATTCCTTGATATTTCCATTATCACGGTAGTGATAGGCTTGAGACCTCTCGAGAAATGTTCCATACCTAGAAATATTTAATCCTCCACGTATATGTTTTCCTTCTTCTTCCTTACCGTAGTACTTAGAAGCACCTTCCCCAGAATATCCAGCCATGAGTTAATCGGTTGGTCCATTTTTCAATGAAAAATGAGTATTGAAGTAGCGGGCCAACCAATCATATATGTAATGAACTGGGAAGCTTTCCCGAACAATATCAATTTTCGGTCATTCTTATATTGTGTTTAGACCCCTATAGATACTAGCTAAGACAAAAACTGCAAGTCTAACTCATCGTCCACTTGCTAAGTGATAGGAAACTCTAAGGACTCCTAGATGGATAACATCTCCTTCCTTTGTAGGAAACATAAATACACACAACCAATAAGGAAAAAATATATCCAAGTATGTATTGTCCTTCTTGTAACTCTTAACTCCTAGCTTATGAAATAAGCCTTCTTCTTCAGATGATGTAATACCCGTACTTTTCCTAGATTGAAATTTTTCCCCAATAATGTTAGAAGCTTTATTTGAAAGATGAATCCAATTTTATAGATATGTTATTTTCAAGATTTTCACTTTTTTTCATGTGGGAAATTCCATAAGCTTTCCATCGATACCAAATTTTCCCAAATCCGACACCCGAGCGAAGAGTTAGAGCCTTTTTAGTGAGACAGTGTATCACCTGAGCCATCAGCGCATCACAGAGCCATCTTAAATGGCAATTGTCAATTTCCAGTGTTGATCCATGATAGTGGCATGTCACGCCAAACTTCCAAGTCTCAAACAAGGTGGCAATGCGATAGCTCCGCGTCGCGCCACCATGCAGATTCCCAATTGTCCATTTCCAGTGACTTGGCGCGATAATGGTGCGTCGCGCCAAGGATGAAAATCGAAAAATTTTCACAAGAATTAAAATACATGTCCTAATGTTAAAAGTTTCAATTTCCCTACCTTATATAATCTCAAAAACATGGATTTAAGCCTCCATTACACCAAAATATACTCTATTCTCTCAAAATCCTCTCAAGAACACATTAGGGTTTTTCATAAAAGATTCAAGTTCAAGAATTTCCTTCATCAATCTTTGTGTATTTATTAACCAAGGTATGCGTAGTGTTCATTCATGGACTCTTTCCGTCCATGAAGCCCAAGAATATTTTTTCCAACTTCAAGTTTATGGATTTCTTTATGAGTTTCGTGTTGGGTTTGTTTTGTTCATGTTCAGAATGATTAATTGAATTCTAATCCTTGTTGGATGATCAATTTTATGTGGAATTAACTAGTATAGATGTATATTCATGTGAACTTACGATTAAACCCTATAATGATGAAATTAGAATTGAACCATGATGTCTAATTGTTGTACAATGTTGTTTACATATACTATGCCTACCATGTGTTTGATTGAATGCCTATATGAAGGAAAAGTGCCCAACTAGCATGATATTATGAAATCCCCATTTATGTACAAGTTTATGCATATCACATGTTTGATGAAGTACTTCAATATATGAATTATGAATTGTGTTGTTGGTCATGTGTTCGAGTAAGTCATGTTATGTCAGTTTCTTTTCATCAAGTCCTGGGGGTACTTGTACCCGAAAACTTAGCTGTGTACCTGGAGCCATGTCATGTTTTCACGATACTCTCAGACAAGTCATGATCCATAGAACTCAGTCAGTCATGTGACTCAGGAAATCTCAGTAATCTCAGTAGTTCAGTAACCTCTGTGATCTCAGTATTCCCAGTAAGTCTCAGTAACTTCAGTACTCTCAGTCAGTCCTCAGATCTCAGTAGCATTTCGTTGGTCAACAAAACTCAGTAAATTCAGTTTTAGCTCTGCTAAATGATACCATCAGTTAATCAGTTCAGTTCAGTTAAATCAGTTCAGTTTAGTCAATCAGTTCAGTGTCTATTCAGTTGGGAGTAGGATTCAGCACCGAGTAAACCCAGGGATGGGGACTCACCTATTATTCAGTGGAGGGTGTGATCCTTAGAAGCAATCTTTGTATTCCAGAACTATGTAGCCAGCGTAGGTTGAGATGCACCCAACGTATTTAGGGATATATATATACATCTTATTTGGGTTACCTACTAGGAAGGGTTGACGGAAGAGCTCCCTGTCAGTGAGGGTATACTCACAGCAGGTCTTTACCCGTGGCACGGTATTGGCACCCTTCCACTTAGGGTTACAGGTTGGACCCCACCAGTTCAGTTCTGGGGCATGTTGGTTAGATGATACCTCCCACAGTCTCAGTCACAGTCTCAGTCTCAGTCTCAGTCTCAGTCTCAGTCTCATTCTCAGTCTCAGTCTCAACCTCAATCTCAGTCTCAACCTCAATCTCAGTCTCAGTCTCAGTAAAAGAACTCAGATAGTTCTTCAGATTTCAGGACTGTCAGATACAGTCAAATTCAGATACTGTATGGAACTCAGATAGTTCCATCAGATTCTGGACTGTTAGATACAGTCACTCATGTTATCAGTTATATCAGTTCTCAGAACTCATGTTATCAGTATTCAACTTTAGGACTGTCAGATACAGTCAACCAGACCAGTTCTTCATAATCAGAACTGTCAGAAATAGTTATTTATGTACCAGTAACATAGTATCAGTACCTCAGTATTCAGTAATACAGTATCAGTCTTTCTCACTTATCAGCGACTCAGGGGTTAATATTAGTAGACTCAGTATCCATTCCTATCATGATCTCAGTTACAGTTACGTAGTCATGTATGTATTCTCACGTTCATGTTAGTCAGTCAGTTAGTATTGTTCATGCATATGAACCATTTGGATTCAACCTACCTCACTTGCATACCAGTACATTCAAAGTACTGACATATTTATGCTATGGTGTCTTATACCATAGGTTTAGAAGCACGAGCTCCAGAGAACCAGTAGCATCCCAGTTCAGCGATCAGAGTTAGCAGTGAGTCCTCATCCTTCGAGGACATAATGATCACATTACTATTTCAGTTTTTAATTTATTTCAGTAGTCGAAGTTAGTTGTGGACATGTCCCATCAACTCCTTATTCATACAGTTTAGAGGCTTTCAGACTATAACATGTTAGACAGTTATTTCAGATTTGCTTGGGTATTGTTATACCATTTTCAGACATTGTTTATCAAATATTCATTCAGTTTTGAACCTTATGGCCTTTCAGTTCATGTTTCCACATATTTACAGTATATTTTTAGTGCTCAGTTACAGATATCAGTCATGGGTTAGCTTGTGGTCCTTTGGGGTCATGAGCACCATATACCATTTTGAGTACCAGATTTGGAGCGTTACAGATGACCAATTAACAGCCTTGTCGAGTTTCTCTGTCGGGTTATGTGATAATTTTAGATGAATGTATTTTTTATCTTCTTGGTGGAGATGGTTAGCAATTAGAAGCTTTCTTAAACCAAAACTTTGTCCATTTGCTCGCAGGAATGCTCAAATTATCATCTATCTTTCTCGTAGCTAATGGAAGGCATCGACTAGATACTTATAACTTTCAAAGAAGAACCTTTTCCCCTTATCATAAGCGTTTGTAAGTTCTATAAAATCTGGCACAACTTTTTTATAAAGGCTTCCTGTTATCGGTAGACCTCCAATTGTGTGTAAATACTAAAGGGGTCGAGAAATTTCTCCAACTGAGGTAAGAAACGTGTTCGTAATAGGACACCAAGCTTCGTAGAAAGCTTGCAAGATATTTGTATTATGGTCATAAGTAAAGAGTGAACCATATACGGTATGGTAAATTTTTTCATCTTTTAAAGTCTGGCAACTCCTACTAAAAACATCTTCAGTCCATTCCTAATAGCCAGGAATATAGTGAGACTCGCCACTAAGCTAAAAAGTATCACCCCATCTATTCTCTCTATTTATGATTCTTTTTCCCAAGCATGGCAAAGTACTAGAAATATTTTGGTATGATGATTGGAAGAATGAAGTACCCATATATTAGGTGGACTACAATGGTATTCAAGAGTCTATTGGTCCAAACCAGATATATTCTTCAAAAGTGTCCATGGATCAACATATTGTCCTGCTAATGGCATACCAATGAGTAGCTTTGTTTTCACCTCTTTGTCCTTATGATCTACTATTATAAGATATCACATCTCAAAGAAAGAAGATATTGAATCTCTAAAGTAAACCATGAGTCAAGCTGCAAAAGAAGAAGAGTATTTCATTAGCACTTACTCAATAGTTTAGTAATTATGATTAATGAATTCTGAATTCAAACGTGATTAACATCAATTAAGTATTCATCATATAAAGTCTTTGACTTGGAAAATGTGAAGCCTTCATCTCAAATAGTATAAAGTGGTTGCCTCAAATAATTTAAGGTCTTTGGCTTAAATGATGTAAAATTCTTAGCCGTGGACCATGTGAAGTCTCCGCCATAGATGGTGTGAAGTGTTTGGCTTAAATAAGACAATATTTTGGCTCAGACTATGTAAAATCTTTGCCTCAGGCAACATAAAGTCTTTGACTCAAACGGTGTAAAAGTATTAGTCGGAGATCAAGTAAAAAATTTTCCTTAGACGGTGTACAGCTGTCACAACCCAAATCAGGGCCTAGCTATAACGGGTATCTCAAGTCCTACCTAGACTGGAGATCACCCCCTCACCTAACCTAAACAACATATCAACCGCAAGTGTCAGATAAATTCCAATCACATGACAAGATAGGGCAAAATAAGGCTAACAATACCTCAAGAAACGTCTAATCATTTATCACCACAACACACTAAGACAACACACCCAAGTCCACATTAATCCACAAAACCTATACAAATCAAAATCAATAAAATATTGGGACATGCCCCTGACAATAGCCAAAATCCTAGTCTAAAAAAGTCTATGACATAGAGTAAAAACCATGAAATAAATGCCTTTACGATCTATGGAAGATCACCACTTCAATGTCACCTCATGAGCCACTCGAAAACCTGGTTACTGCATAGGAAAAAAAGAAGAGGCTTCGGTCCCTGTAGCTAGGTGATGAATGATACAACGTCCAGAGACGGTTAGCGGTTGGAACGTTAGTATGTAACTTAGGGATCAAGGAATAAAATAATGCCTTCATTAAAACCAAGTCAAATTATCATATACAATCACAAGTATACATACATATATATATGTCGTGTCGGGATAGGGAACAAGATTTAACATGAACATTGAAAATATTAACCTAGGCTGTATAGCATAACTGACATAAAATAAGGTAGCCACGGGCTATATTATTGTAACGCCCCGAGACTATACCTTGGGCGTCACACGGAGATTACAATCCCCAAGGTCCACAAGTTAACTCATGACTGGTACCTGTTGTGAGCACTAAATAATAATACCAAAAATATATGCAGAAGTATAACTGAAAATGCCATAAGGTTCTCAAAATACTGAAACTAATATCGAGTTCTAATATCTGAATACTGATAACTGAAAGTTTAGACTGATACTAAAGTACTAATTTTTGATGGCTAAGTAACTGATAACGGATAGCCATAGTTCTGTAGAACCGTCTGAGTTCTTTACTGAATGCTGAGACTGAAACTGTAACTGTGGGAGTGTTCATTTAACCGACATACCCCGATTATAAACTGAGTTGGGGTCCAACCAGTGACCTCAGTTGGAAGGGTGTTAGCACTTTGCCAAGGGATACTAATAATGTCGTGTCAACCCTAATCTAGCAGGAAGACTCATGAAATATATAGATATTTGCGTCAACCCTAATCTGGTAGGAGGACAACTTATCCTACGCTGGTTATTTAGTTCTGTAATGCAGGGACTGCTACTAAGGGTCAAACCCTCTGCTGGTAGGAATGCCCCCATCCCTGGGTTCGCTCGGTGCTGAATCCTACTCCCAACTAAATAGACACTAAACTGATCACTAAACTGTACTAGTCTTGACTAAACTGACACTAATTGAGTTGACTGACTGAACTATACTGAGCTTACTGAGTTCTATTTCTGACTGAGTACTATGGTTCTTGACCTTTATTGGTACTATTCTATAACCACTGCAGCTAAGCAAATAGCTAGATTTTGGATAATAAATACCCCCAGGACTCGATAGACTAATTGACAGACATAGCAAATCTTAAAAGCACAACAATAGTCAATTGTTCATAATTCATTCACTGAGGCATTTTATTAAACACTTGGAGGCCATGAACTTGTACATGAATGAAAACACATGCTAACATGTCATGATTACACTATTCAATCTACATGGACATTTTATCAAACACTTGGGGAGCATGATTGTGATACATGAAAAATAACATATAGGGCATCAAACCTCAACATATAATCTTGTAATTCAAAGGTTTTGACATGAAAGATTCATAATTCAACACACATGCTAACATAATTTCATGGAACCTATTAAAGATCTCAACTTGAAATCCATAGAACAACTCAAACATGAGTATAATTTAATTCATAGCATGGGAATCATAATTCAAGTTTTAAAAAAGGTTCTTGAACTCCAAGGGTGGAAGAAAACCCAAGATGAACACCTAACATACCTTGGTTGTTAATTTCGTGAAGATTATGGTGAGTTCTTGATACTTGATTCTTTAGCTTGATGAAACTAGGGCTTGTTATTGAGAGGATTTTGAGAATAAAGAATGTAATTTGCCCTTTTGGGAGTTAAATCTCATGTTTTAGCTGAATTAGGATTGGGGAAAAGGACCTAATTGCCCTAAAAAACCCATAACTTAACACAAAAAACTAGCCCAGCAACACGATACTCGATGCACTATGTTGATGGGGTCGATGCGATCATCAACGCATTGCGTCGATGGGTGCAACGTGATAGCCAATGTGATGTGTCAAGATCGCGTTGGCTTGCTGTTTTGGACATCCAAACATGACTCAAATGACGTTCGAAAATTCTGAAACTCACCCAATATGACCTATTGACATCCCCGATCATGAATCAATTTAAAAATTGACATTCTAAGGTCATTGAAATATCGAGGCCAAAAATGAGACTAAGTGTCAACACTTAGCTAAAATTTCTAAGTCTGGAACCTCTTTTGGCATGATACATAGGACTGAAATGACTAGGATTTTACGGGGTCTTACAATATCTCCCCCTTGGGAAGATTAGTCCTCGAATAAGACTGACTAAATTGAGAGAAACTGAGGAACTGTACTTACACTGGCGTGCATAATTGAAGCATGACTGAATTCTGGAGACATGACACATGACTGATCTGTTTCATGAATGCATGAATGATATGAGAATGTTATGCAACTGTAACTGAATATGGAATAGGGTAAATCAAAGAAAAACTATTACCTTAGGTTGAGTCTGAGTTTGCGGAGAAGAGGTGAGGATACTTGGTTCGCATATCTGCTTCTGCTTTCTAAGTAGCTCCCTCAACGGACTGATTCCGCCAAAGAATTTTGACCAAAGGAACTTCTTTGTTCCTTAGTCTGCGAATATGATGATCAAGGATTTCGACTAGGAATTCCTCATAAGAGAGACTATTCTGAATATCTATACTCTCTATAGGGATTACAACTGTTGGGTCACCTATGCACTTCTTTAGCAAGGAGACATAAAACACTGGGTACGCTGATGCTAAGTTTGTAGGTAACTCAAGATCATTATCTACCTTATCAAAATGACTAAGGACCCTATAAGGACCAATATATTGGGGAATAAGCTTCCCCTTCTTGCAAAATCTCTTTACTCCCTTTATGGAAGAGATTTTCAAATACACAAAGTCACCAATCTCGATATCTTTTCTTCTCATATCTGCATACGATTTCTATTGGCTATGACCTGTCTTAAGCCTATCTCTGATCAACTAAACTTTCTCTAAAGCATCAAACACCAAATCAGGCCCAACTACCGCGGCCTCACCTATTTCAAACCAACCAATGGGAGATCTATATCTCATCTCATAAAGAGCCTCAAATGGAGCCATCTGAATACTAGAATGATAGTTGTTATTATACGCAAATTCAATCAAAGGTAAGTGGTCATCCCAACTACCCTTAAAGTCAACGACACACACTCTCAATATATCCTCAAGGGTCTGAATAGTCCTTTCTGCTTGACCATCTGTCTGAGGGTGAAAGGCTATACTAAGGTGAACTTGGGTACCAAGACCCTTCTGAAAAGATTTCCAAAAGTGAGAGGTAAACTGCGTACCTCTATCTGAAATGATGGATAATGGGACACCGTGCAATCTGATAAACTCTCTAACATAGATCTTGGCACAATCCTCGACTGAGTAAGAGGTATAAACTTGCAAAAAATGAGTGGATCTGGTCATCCTGTCTACAATGACCCAAATATGATCATGCTAATGATGAGTAAGAGGCAAACCTGTCATGAAGTCTATGTCCACTTCCTCCCACTTCCATGTGGGAATACTGAACTCCTACATGGAACCACTAGGTTTTTAGTGCTCAATCTTCACCTGTTGACATATGGAGAACTTAGCCACAAACTCTGCAATGTCTCTCTTCATCCCACTCCACCAATAGACTTTTCGCAAGTCGCGGTACATCTTAGTAGCCCTTGGATGAATTGAGTAATGCGCACCATGCGCTTCTACAAGAATCTGTGTCTCACGTCATCCACACATGGCACACATAACCTACCCTGATAACACAATACACCATTTCCTCCTTGGGAGAAAAACTCTACCTTCTGGTCTCTAATTGACCCTTTCATCTTAACTAAATTGGGATCTCTATCCTGCTTTTCTTTTACTTTAAAAAACAAAGATGATTCCGAACTATTCTGCACCCAAATACTACCCTCAGCCGAATCAACCAAATGGACACCTAGTCGGCAAGCTAATGAACTTCCTGAACTAACTTCTTCTTGCCATTCTCTACTTGAGCAACACTACCCATGGACAATCTACTGAGGGCATCTGCCACTATATTGGCCTTGCCCGAATGATACAGAACACTTATGTCATAATCTCTCAACAACTCTAACCACCTTCTTTGGTGTAGGTTTAAGTTTTTTTGAGAGAATACAAACTGCAAGTTTTTGTGGTCTGTGAACACATCAACATGCACCCTATACAAATAGTGCCTTTAAATCTTTAAGGAAAACACAACAGCTATTAACTCTAGATCATGGGTGGGATAATTCTTTTCATGGGGCTTAAGTTGTCTAGAGTCATAGGCCACGACCTTACCCTTCTGCATCAAAACATACCCCAGACCAACTCTAAACGCATCACAATACACAAAAAATCCATCTGAACCATTAGGCAAAGTCAAAACTAGAGTTGCAGTGAGTCGAGTCTTCAGCTCCTGAAAACTCTTCTCACAAGAATCTGACCACTGGAACTTGACTTTCTTCTAAGTCAATATGGGCATGGGGTATGCAATATACAAAAATCCTTCAACAAATCATCGTTAATATCCAGCCAAACCTAAGAAATTCCTGATATCTGATGGAGAGATGGGTTTGGGCTAATTTCTCACTGCTTCGGCCTTTTGAGGAGAAACTCTAACGCCATCACCGGGAACTATATGAACAAGGAAAGCTACTGATCTTAGAAAAAATTCACACTTACTAAATTTGGCGAACAACTGATAGGCTCTGAGAGTCTATAATAATATTCTGAGATGGTCTGCGTGATCATATTCATTGTGGGAGTAGACAAAAATATCATTTATGAAGACTATGATGAACATGTCCAAGTACTGCTTAAACACTCTATTCATGAAGTCCATAAAGGTTTCTGGGGCATTCGTGAGACCAAATGACATGACTAGGAATTCGAAGTGACCATACCGAGTTCTAAAAGTTATTTTTAGAATGTCACATTCTCTAACTCTGAGCTGATGAGAGTCTGATCTGAGGTCTATCTTAGAAAGTAACTGGCACCTTGAAGTTGGTCAAACAAGTCATCAATTCTAAGAAGTGGATACTTATTCTTAATTGTGACTTTGTTTAATTGATGGTAATTAATACACATTCTGAGAGAACCGTCTTTCTTACGCATGAATAGAACTGGTGCGCCCCACGGAAAAATACTGGGTATGATGAATCCCTTATCTAGAAGGTCTTTAAACTGCTTTTTTAGTTCTTTTAGTTTGGCTGGATCCATTTTGTACAACAGAATAGAGATAGGTTGAGTGTCTGGAAGAAAGTCTATTCCGAAGTCAATTTCCCTTTCGGGAGGAACTCTAGGAAGATCTTTGGGAAATACATCTAGAAATTCACTTGTTATCGCAACTGACTCAAGATTAGGAGTCTCGGAACTAGAATCTTTAACTCAAATGAGATGAGAGATACACCCCTTGGATATCATTTTTCTCGCTCTAACGTATGAAACAAGTTGGCCCCTAAGTGCTGAAGTACTACCCCTTAACTCTAGGACAGGTTCATTCGAGACTAAAAATAGACAACTTTGTTTCTACAGTCAACTGAAGCATAGCATGAATTGATCCAATCCATGCCGAGAATGACGTCAAAATTTGTCATCTCTAACTATACTAAGTCTGCTGAAGTAACTTTCTGAGACACCATAACCGGGCAGCTCCTGTATACCCGTTAGGCTATGATAGACTTACCCACTGGGGTAGAGACTGAGAAGGGCTCTGCTAGCATTTTGGGACTGACTCCAAAGTCAACAGCTATATAAAGAGTTACAAAGGACAAAGAAGCTCTTGGATCTAGCAAAGTATAAACCTATAAATAGTAAACTTATAACGTACCACTAACTATATCTGGAAGCGGCACCCTGCTGAGACGGGCGACCGGACTAAGCTGGGGGGGCGATTATATAGAATTTGGGAATCTATATGAGGACACTCTCTAATTCTATAACAAGGCTTTCCACATCCAAAACATACATCACCGCCAGCCCTGCAGACTCCCTGATGGTTTTTGCCACACTTCTAACAAAGAGGATTTGTTCGGGCACTGCTAACACTATCCTAAGATTTAGAGCCTGACGTCCTATCCTTATTACCATTTTTTAACTTAGGAACTGGAGCACTGGATGAGGACGGAGCTGGGACTAAAGATTTTGGGTGGAACTGGGAACTATTACCGCCCTCTGACTTAGGCTGAGTGAAGTTGAAGTTACCTGTTCTAGCCCTCTTTCTCTCTTTTTTTTTTCTTAGTATTCTTCTCCTCTATCTGTTGAGCATGGACCATCAACCTAACCAAGTGTATCTCTTTAGTTAGCTTTGTGGTCTGATCTGAGGTGATTTTATACACTTTTGTATCATTATTCTAGCTTACTTCGCCTTGTTTTGAGAGCAATTTATGTGCTTAGTGTATTCATATTTATATATATAAGCATTTAAGTGTCCAAGTGTGTATTTACAATGTCCAAAGTATTTTTCAAACAAGTTTGTGCTTAATTGAGTAATTTAGAGTTCAACCTGGAAAACTAATTTTACTAGCTTGAGCTAGGCGTGTGTCTAGTTGGTCTCGATGGATTTTAATGTGTTTAATTTGTTTTAAATATTTTAATGGTTTAATTATGGGAGGAATAACTTATTTTTAATGTGCAAAGTTTAATTTAATTAAGTCAAGAGTCGAAATAATAAGTGAAAGATCATTGCGAATTTGCCTTATCTTAGCTTGTGTTTTGGTTTGTTGTTGAGGTTATTGTGTTGTTTTGATTTTTAATATGTGGTGTATGATATTTTAGGAGGCTTTATTAACTAAATACGGTGATATATTGATGATAAAAAGGCTCAAAATTCATTAAAAATACACTACAAAAGACATGAGCAAAGGATAGGACGTTTCACACTTAACCAGATTTTTAAATACAAATTCTAGTGAAACAACGCAAAGTCAACGCGTCGTATCGATGTGCCAATGTGTTGAGCGGTGCATCACGTTGCTAAAATCAAACACTGCAAATTCAAAAAGTTGTTGACACGGTACAAACAAAGAAGCGGCTGGTGAGAATATTCGCCTTGGGTCACGTGCAAACATTTCAATCCTACACATATTAGGATTATTAGGCTATTATTATCTATAATCTATATCTATATCTATAATCTATTCTATAATTCTATAATATATTAAAAGTGTGAAGACCCTTAGAAAAGTGATTTGAACTTTTTACCCTTCATTAAAAGACTCTTCTTTAGACAAAATTGTCTTTTCACTATTTTTTAATTTATTATTTAATTATTATATTAACTAAACTTCCTAAAATATGTGGGACTCCTAAAATATATGGTAGGAGAATTAATTAATATTTTTCTTTCTACTAGACTTTCTAAAATATATGAGACTCCTAAAATATATGGTAGGAGAATTAATTAATATTTTTCTTTCTACAGTTTAATTAGAAAAATACTCCTAAAATAGGACTCTATTAAGGAAATCTATAATATATTAAAAGTATGAAGACCATTAGAAATGTGATTTGAACTTTTTGCCCTTCATTAAAAGAATAAAATTGTCTTTTCACTATTTTTTAAAATTTATTATTTAATTATTTTTTATTATATTAACTAAACTTCCTAAAATATATGATACTCTTAAAATATATGGTAGGAAAATTAATTAATATTTTTTTCTACTAGACTTCCTAAAATATATAAGACTCTTAAAATATATGATAGGAGAATTAATTAATATATTTTTTTCTATTGTTCAATTAGAAAAATACTCCTAAAATAGGTCTCTATTAATTAAGAAATACTTCTATAAATATTGAATTGTACGTTAAACTAGAAAACAAAACGGTTTGCCTATTGGGAGAATATAATTGATGCTCATCTAACTTGATTCAATTGCATGTCTAGATTGGTGGATGCTTGATTTTCGAACCCTCAACTTATTCACCATTTTTGTCAGCATAATAGAATTCAACATGTGTGTGTGTTTATATATATATATATATATATTTCTTTGTTTTCATTCAAAATCATTCTTTAGGGTCAAAATTTTTGCTCAGACAAGAATTAGTTGGATCAAAATCAAAGCTTTGTGATCACTATTATATTTTTTTTATAGTTTACAGGTCGTAGATGAATGTCGGTTGGCTTTGAAGAATTTCTTGTTTAAAGGTTAGGTTTAATTGTATTATTTTGATATTTTTATTATCTTATTATTTTATTTTACAGATGTTAGATGAATGCGGGTCGGCTTTGAAATTTTTTTTAGGTAAGGTTAGACTTAACTGTATTATCGTAATATCTCTATTAGTTTGTTATTTTGTGGTAGTTTACAGTTCGTAGATGAATCTCGATCGGCTTTGAAAATTTTTTGTGTGTAAAATTTAAGTTTAATTGTATTGTTTTGATATCACTTTTATCGTATTATTTTGTTGCAGTTTACAGGTGATAGGTAAATATTGGTCGGCTTTGAGGAATGTTTTTATGTAAAGGTTAAGTTTAGTTGTATTATTTTGATATCTCTATTATCGTATTATTTTTTTATTGTTTACAGGTGGTAAATGAGTGTCAGACGACTTTGAGAAAAAAAATTATGTGTAAAGATTAGATTTAATTGTATTATTTTGATGTCTCTATTATTGTATTATTTTGTTACAATTTACAGATGTTAGATAATGTAGATGGACTTTTAAAAATATTTTAAAGTGAGGTACACGCGCAAGGCGCGTACACCTAAACTAGTATAAAATAATATGCATGAGTGGAGAAGTTGCTAGATAGCTGGCAACAACATATATAAACACCTGGACACGTACAAATTGAGAGAGGACGCTTGGACTGCTTTCGGCGAAAAGCGGAGGAGCAGCTACACGGTTTATTAGGTTTTAATTTTATTTTTAATCTTTAATTTTTCATATCATGTATTCAATTATTTGGATCATGATTATGAATATTAGTGGCTAAAAACCCTCCTTCCGGGGTTAAAGCCAAGAACATGATTACTATTGTTTTGGATTAATTTTGTTAATTTTGCTTATCATATTTGGTTGTTTGTTTATTCTTGTTTTAATTATTTTATGGATTGATCACCCATAAAATACATATATTTTTTATCTTTTGATCTTGGGAGAGGGAATAGGGAGATAGAACATGGGAATAAACAAAGTTTGGGTTTTTATTCTTTTATAAAATAAAGAATTAAACTTAGCGCCTAGGACAGGGATGTACTTAGATGCCTTACTTGATTCATACATAGGATGACAACTTTTTGACTTAATTGAATTATTACATCCCCGCTCAACGATGTAGTTGTAATGTCCAAATTAGGTAAAAGATTATAGGTTAGGAAACCATGATCATGCAATTAACCCTACGAATCATCAACCACGATAAGCAAGTTGACGAATGAAATTCAAAAATATAGTGTGATTGTTCGAAGTGCTTTAACCCTGGGCTTTTCTCCATTGATTGTCCCAATATTTTTATTTTTACGAATTATTTATTTTATTTTTAATTTACAAAATTACAAACTCTCTTTTTGTTTATTTTTTCTTAATTAGTCAGACTAGAATTGGATAGGCGGCGAACGCAAGTCCCTGTGAGATCGATACTTGGGCTTCCTTGAAGCCACTTTACTACTTGATAGACCACGTACACTTGTGTGTGTGCTTGGTCTTTGTCATGGTCCTACACTCCTTGACCACACTATCAGACACACCAGACATGAACTTACTCATCTTAGACCTGTTATCAGCTACCATATGAGGAGCATATCTGACTAGCTGAGTAAAATTGAGAGAATACTCCTCCACACTCATGTTGCCCTGCTTCAGGTTAATAAACTCTAAAACCTTGGCTTCCCTCAACTCCAACAGGAAGAACCTATCTAGAAAGGCAATAGAAAACTCTTCCCATTCTATGGGCCCCGCATCTGCGGCCCTATCTGCCTTCCACTGCTTAAACCATGAATGAGAGATATCCTGCAACTGATAGGCAGCTAACTCAACACTCTCACTAGCAATTACTCCCATAATGTTTGTTACCTTCTTCACCATGTCGGGGAATTCCTATGGATCCTCTTCCAACTTAGACCCCAAAAATGAAGGAGGGTTCATTCGGGTGAAGTCCCGAATTCTAGCTACAGCAGTATTGGCCACTAGGTTAGCCTGAACAGCGGCTGGTGTTCATTCTAGTCTGCTACAGAATGAGCTAGAGTGGTGAAAGCTGCTCTAAATTCTGTGTGAGAAACATGCTCATTCAGGGGAGCTTCCTTAACAGGCGGAGGTGCTAGATGGTGTACAGTTCTTCTTTAGTTGGTCTTTTTGGGAGGCATGTTCTATAAATGAAAGGGAAGATTGTATTAGAACTAGATTTTAACTTGAGCTTATGCTCCCTCACAGGACATGAATACTGAAAGAAGGGAAACTTTTCCTAAAATGTCTCATAGCCTCTTGTCTATAAGTGTGCCACGCTACACACCCATGCACAAGACTCTACTTGACGCGGTTTTCAGACTTCCTAGGACTCTTTAGAACCTTAGGCTCTGATACCAAGTTTGTAATGCCCCGAGACTATACCCTGGGTGTCACACGATGCTTATAATCCCGAAGAACCACAAGCTAATCGATGATTGGTACTTGTTGTGAGCACTGAATAATAATAAAAAATATAAATACAGAAGTATAACTAAAAATGCCATAAGGTTCTCAAAATACTGAAATAAATACTGAGTTCTGATATCTAAATACTGATAACTAAAAGTTTAGACTGATACTAAAGTACTGATTTCTGAAGGCTAAGTAACTGATAGCCATAGTTCTATGGAACCATCTGAGTTCTTTACTAAAAATTGAGACTGAAACTGTAACTGTGAGAGTGTTAATTTAACCGACATGCCCCAATTATAAATTGAGTTGGGGTCCAACCTGTGACCCCAGTTGGAAGGGTGTTAGCACCTTGCCAAGAGATACTAACAATGTCGTATCAACCCTAATCTGGCAGAAAGACTCATGAAATATATATATGTTTGTGTCAACCCTAATCTGGTAGGAGGATGACTTACCCTACGCTGTCTACGTAGTTATGTAATGCAGGGACTGCTACTAAGGGTCAAACCCTCTGCTGGTAGGAATACCCCCATCCTGGGTTTGCTCGGTGTTGAATCCTACTCCCAACTGAATAGACACTGAACTGATCACTAGACTGTACTAGGCTTGACTAAACTGACACTGATCGGGTTGACTGACTGAACTGTACTGAGCTCACTGAGTTCTATTACTGACTGAGTACTACGGTTCTTGACCTTTACTGGTACTATTCTATAATTACTGCAGCTAAGCAAATAGCTAGATTTTGGATAATAAATACCCCCAGGACTCGATAGAATAATTGACAGACATAGCAAATCTTGAAAGCACAGCAATAGTCAATTGTTCATAATTCATTCACTGAGGCATTTTATCAAACACTTGGAGGCCATACACTTGCACATGAATGAAAACACATGCTAACATGTCATGATTACACTATTCAATTTACATGAACATTCTGTCAAACACTTGGGGAGCATGATTGTGATACATGAAAAATAACATATAGGGCATCATTACTTCAACATGTAACTTGCAATTCAAAGGTTTTGACATGAAAGATTCATAATTCAACACACATGCTAGCATAATTTCATGGAACTCATTAAAGATCTCAACTTGAAATCCATACAACAACTCAAACATGAGTATAATTCAATTCATATCATGGGAATCATAATTCAAGTATTTAAAAAGGTGGTTCTTGAACTCCAAGGGTGGAAGAAAACCCAAGGATGAACACCCAACATACCTTAGTTGTTAATTTTGTGAAGATTTTGGTGAGTTCTTGAGACTTGATTCTTAAGCTTGATGAAACTAGGGCTTGTTCTTGAGAGGATTTTGAGAATAAAGAATGTAATTTGCCCTTTTGGGAGTTAAATCTCGTGTTTTAGCTGAATTGGGTTATGGGAAAAGGACCTAAATGCCATCAAAAACCCGTAACTTAACACACAAAAATGTCCCAGCAACGCGATACCCGACGCACCGCATCAATGAGGTCAATGCGATCACCGACACATTGTGTCAATGGGTACAACGCGGTAGCCAACGCGACACGTTAAGATCGTATTGGCTTGCTGTTTTAGACATCCAAACATGACTCAACCGACGTCCAAAAATTCCAAAACTCACCCAATATGACCTATTGACATCCCTGATCATGAATCAATTTAAAAATAGACATTCTAAGGTCAGAAAGATAGTGAATGATGCCATTGAAATATCGAGGCCAAAAATAAGACTAAGTGTCAACACTTAGCTGAAATCTTCTAAGTTTGGGACATCTTTTGGAATGCTAAATAGGACTGAAATGACTAGGATTTTGCAGGGTCTTACAATTATTCCATCTCTTCCTTAGATGGAAGGGCCCCAGTATGTGTAGCCGCACAAACCAGAGAATATCCATAGCCAAATATGCCATTATAGGGGACTCGAACCTCCCGACATAATCAAGGTAGCACCAATGTATACAATATGGGGGACTCGAACCTCCCATTTATATATCCATTCGGGGGACTTGAACCTCCCGATCATATAGACACCTGCACCATCTAGTGCAATTTCCAGTGTTAGTCCTTCGGACTCCACTTTCACAGCTCAGCTACACATCCCCCTTTAAAGACCAATTAAAACATTCTTTACACATATGCACAGCCATTAATCCAATTACTTACAAAAGGCATCCTGTTGGTATCGCCATACCAACCCTACTTGCAAGCGTACAACATGCCACAATCATTATTAGTCAACTTTGGGACTGGAACCCATTGTCTAAACAAAGACCTCAATTCAATTCAACATTTAGGGGCTCGAACCCATTTACCCAATTAAAACACCAAGGTTATAATCTAAATCAATTATGGTCATCAAGACCTTTATAAACCATTTAAAAATCACCAACATTCATAGGACAATGCCATAGTTCAAAACACAATTCATATGTGACAAGATTCTTCTCATTGATATTTTCACAAACGGGTTGAGGGTATACCATTATTAAAACATTATTCAAGCCAAAAACCATCAAGTTAGGGTTAACCAGGACCCCTTAATTAAACCACAATTTCCATACACCTATATGTGCAAAACCATTACCAAGAATTTGTATAAATACAAGTGAAATCATGAGAGAACAATGCTCAGTATTAGACATTCAAACCCCCAACCATAGATTTCAAAACCACCATTTATGATTCAAGAACAATGCTTAAAACATATGATTTTTATGAACTAACAATGAAGTAAGAGTCACATGTCTTATTCATGAAAAAAACTTGACTCTTAAGCCTCTAGATGAACACCTTGTAGAAATCCTAGCCCAATCTTCAAAAGAGAGTTTAGAGAGGATTTTGAGAGTATTTTGATCCTTCCAAGTGAGGAATGAGGGACCAAATAGTGTTATAAGATATGGGGTCTTAAGGGCTTAGGGTGGGAAATTTCTAAAATACCCTCAACTTAAGAATTGTAAAAGACTCACAGAAGGGTATGATTTTGCCTTTCCACTCGTACCGACAGCATACGAGTGGCACCCTCCACTCTTATGTTAATCAAAATGTGGGACACCATAATCTGTCCAATCTATGACTCCTTAGCATGAGTAGTACCCTACCATATAACTAGTACCTATCTAACTTGTACCCTAAGCAGAATGTTAAGGATACACACTGAACAACATAAGGGTTTGGACCTTACTACTCGTATCATGATCATATGAGTTGTATGATGCCTTTTCGTATCCAGAATAAAATTTGGCTAATGTGACACTGACCAATACATTACAAGGGTCATTAACCCTTATCCACACCATTCGAGTGGTATAGTGCATATTTTATGATGCACAGAATGTTCAAGACCCATAAAGTTTTGCAAGGGCCAAAGTTCGGGTGTTATAGTGTCCCCCCTCCCCCTTTAGGATTATTCATCCTCGAATGATGGGACAGGGCACTATAAGCATAATTGAACCCCAAACATCTCTACTCTTACCTGTAAGATAGAAAACAAACACCAAGCGATTCATAATCTATCGTCAACAAAGATATACAACAAACGTGTTAAGAATAACACATACCCCAAGCACAATTTTCCAAAATCGGGAATAGGAATGGATAGTTGGACTTCATGTCCTCCTTTCTTTCCAAGTAGATTTCTTGGACTTTTAGTTTCATCATAGAACCTTAACCGAAGCCATGTCTTTCGTTCGTAGCCTATGAACTTTCCGATCCAAGATCCTCACCGGTAGTGGCGGAGCCAGGATTTTCACTAAAGAGGTTCATTAGTGAACATATAAATGAACCAAAGGGGGTTCAACATCTACTATATATACATAATAAATAATTTTAACTATGTATATATAGCATAATTTTCCAATGAAGGAGGTTCGAATGAACCCCCTACCTGAAGGGGAGCTCCGCCCCTGCTCACCGGGACCTCCTCATAAGATAAGAAATATGAAATGCCAATGTCCTTCAAAGGGATAACCAACGAAGGATCACCCACACATTTTCGTAACATGGACACATGGAATACTGAATGAATGGAAATCATGCTAGAGTGCAATTCCAACCCATATGCAACATTACCAACCTTTCTCAAAACCACATATGGACCTACATACCGGGGACTAAGTTTCCTCTTCTTCCCAAATCAGATTACTCCCTTCATAGGAGATACTTTCAAGAAGACCCAATCTCCAATCTCAAACTCTAAATCCCTTCGCCTCACGTCTGCATAGGACTTTTGGCAACTTTGGGTGTTCTTAAGCCTATTTCGAATCACGTTCACCTTTTCCATAGCTTGGTAAACCAAATTCAGGAAAAACATTTCTACTTCACCAACCTCAAACCACCCAATAGGAGACCTACACATCCTACCATACAATGCCTCAAACGGAGCCATACCAATGCTAGAATGGTAAATATTGTTATAAGCAAACTCAATCAAAGAAAAATGGTCAAACCAAATACCACCATAATCAATCATATAGGCTCGTAGCATATCCTCCAAAGTTTGAATAGTCTTTCGGCTTGCCCATCTGACTATGGGTGAAAATCCATACTAAGACTCACTTTAGTCCCCAAACCACGCTGAAAAAAATGCCAAAAATGCAATGAAAACTGAGTGCCATAATATAAAATAATCGAGACAGGTGCACCATGCAACTTTATAATTTTTTGAAAGTAGAACATCGCATAATCCTCAGCAGAATAGGTGGTTCTCAAGGGAAAGAAGTGAGTGAACTTGGTCATCCTATCCACGATTATCCAAATGGAATTACACTAATTCCACGACCGTAAAAGACCAATAACAAAATCCATATTAATTATCGCCTATTTCTACACCGATACTTTAATCTCTTAAAGCAGCCCACCGAGCCTTAAGTGTTCCACCTTTACTTGCTGACAGACCATAAACTTAGCCACAAATTCGGCTACATCTTGTTTCATGTTATTCCACCAATACATCTCCTTGAGATCATGATACATCTTTGTTGAAATGGGATGAACAGTATACCATGACTCATGGGCCTCAGTCAAAATCCTTCCCCGCAACCCATCCACATTGGGAACATACAACCTCATTTGGTACCTCAAGATACCATCACCACCAATCTCAAAGGCCATTCTCTCATATTTACCCACGTCATCCTTGATCTTCATCAAAAGAGGATCTAATACCTGTTTCTCCTTTATTTCCGAACCAAGAGATGACTGCGCCACCTATTACATAACCATACCACTATCCTCAGAGTCCAAAAAACAAACTCCAAGATTATCAAAACAGTGAAGATCTTTTACCAATTCCTTCTTATCCTTATCCACATGCGACAAGCTACCCATGGACAACCTACTAAGAGCATTACCAACCACATTAGCTTTACCTGGATGGTAGTGAAGACTCAAATCATAGTCCTTCAGCAACTTGAGCCACCTTCTTTGCCTTAGATTAAGATCTTTCTGCGTAAATATATACTGCAAGATTTTATGATCACAAAAGATATCAACATGCACCCTATAGAAATAGTGATGCCAAATTTTCAATGCAAATACCACTGCTAACAACTCCAAGTCATAAGTTGAATAGTTCCTCTCATGAACCTTCAACTGTCTACAGGCATAAGCAACCACCTTGCCAGGCTGCATCAACACATAGCCCAAACCAATCCGGGATGAATCACAATAAACCACAAATGCCTCCATACCCTCAGGTAGAGTAAAGACAGGAGCTGAAATCAACTTATCTCTTAGCTTCTCAAAACTACCTCCATAAGCATCAGACCATAAGAACTTTATTTTTTTCTGAGTCAATTTGGTCAATAGAGTAGTAATAGAAGAAAAACTCTCCACGAACCTCCTATAATACTCGACCAAACCCAAGTAGCTCCGAATATCAATTGGGGTCATGGGTCTAGGCCACTTCTTCACCACAACAACCTTCTGAGGATCCATCATAATCCCTTCACTAGACACAATATGTCCCTGAAAAGTTATGGCATTCAACCAGAATTCACATTTAGAGAACTTAGCATACAACTTCTGATCTTTCAAGGTCTACAACACAAGGCGGAGGTGATCTGCATGATCATCCTCATTCTTAGGGTACACAAAGATGTCATTAATAAAGACAATGATGAACAAATCCAGAAACTAACGGAAGACCCTATTCATGAAATCCATGAATGTTGCAGGGGCATTGGTCAAACCAAACGACATCACTAGGAACTCAAAATGTCCATATCAGGTACAAAAAGCTATCATAGGGATATCCACTTCCCTTATCTTTAGCTAATGATATCTGGATCGAAGATTGATCTTAGAAAATAATTTAGTACACAATCAAAGAGATAATCAATCCTTGGAAGAGGATATTTATTTCTCACCATCACCTTATTCAATTATTGATAATCAATGCACATCTGAAGGGAACCGTCCTTTTTTCGCACGAACAATACCGGTGCACCCCATGGGGATACACTAGGACGAATGAAACATTTGTATAAAAGATTCTTTAGTTGCTATTTAAGTTCTTTCAACTCAGTCAGAGCAATTCTATACGGGGGATAGAAATAGGATGAGTGTCCGGAATAAGATCAATACCAAAATCAATCTCCCTATCGGGAGGGATACCAGAAAGGTCATCAGGGAAGACCTCGAGAAACTCATTTACCATAGGAACCAAATGCAGGGAAGGACCTTCCGAGTTAGAATCTTTTACTCATCCTAGATGATAAAGACACCCCTTAGTGATTAATCTTTGAGCTCTAAGATATGATATAAACCTTTTCTTAGGAGCTAGGGAACCACTCTCCCACTCAACAATTGGCTCATTAGGGAAATTAAACATGGCCTTAAGAGTCTAACAATCTAAGTTAGCAAAGCACGAGTGCAACCAGTCCATCACAGAATCACATCAAAATCAACCATGCCTAACTCAATCAAGTCTACCAGAGTTTCTCTACTACCAACAGCTACCACATACCCCCTATAGACTCTTCTGACAACCACAGAGTTTCCTATTAGGGTAGAAACATAAAAAGGGTCCGACGGATACTCAGGACCAAAACCAAAATGCACAACCACAAATGGGGTCACATAAAATAGAGAGGATCCCGAATAAAGTAAACAGTGCACATCATGGGAAAAGAGTTTCAACATACTAGTAACAACATTAAAAGATGCCTCGAACTCCTGATGAGTAATGAGATCATAAAGGTGGTTCCAACCAGTGCTGGAGCCAAAAGTGGCACCTTTTTATGTGGGAGATGATGAATAGGCAACAGGAACCTTATTTGCCCCAGAAGCAACTCTAGAGGGACAATCCCATTGCATGTGTCCAATATGACCATACATAAAACATTGGTTCCTCCCCTTCTCACACTTACCACGATGATGTTGACCACAGAATCTGCAAGGAGGGTAGGATGATATAGACTAGGCCTCATTGGACTGAGAATGAGCAACCCTCTGCCCTAGAAGCATCACCACCCTGAAAATGCCTATATCTTAACAGCTTCAGGTAGGGAGAACTAACCATTTAATATGAGTTAGGACTCCCCCAACTCTTCCTCTTATGCCACTTCCCACTCTGTTGTTGGCCCCCATTCTATTTTGTAAACCGAGACCTCTTACTCTGCCTCTCACCAATCTTAGCCTATTTATTCTTCTCCTCTTCAACCTATTTCATATACACAACCAATATGGAGATATCCATGTCCTTGATCAACAAGGCAACCATACTCTCAAGAATTAACTCACGAAACAATACCAAAGCAAATTTTCTCATTCGAGCCCTTATATTAGATACCAATTTGAGAGCATACCGGGACAACTGATGGAATTTCAAGGCCTACTCTTTGACTGACTTCCTCATTTGCTTCAAGTTAACAAATTTTTCCGCTTTAGCTTTCCTCAACTCCTGAGGAAAGAAGCGGTACAAAAATGCACTAGAAAAATCATCCCACACTGCAGAATTAGCATTCTCACTCCTTGAATATTCCCACTCTCCGTACCACAAGTATGCCATATTTTTCAATTGGTAGGAAGCAAACTCAACGCCCTCAACTTTTAAAGCATGCATAACCTGGAATATCGTCTCCATCTCATCAATGAGATTTTAAGGATCCTTTTCAGCCTTTATACCAATAAACATCAGAGTATGCAACCTCATAAATTAAAATTGGCCAACTCTAGTGGCCTCAGACTAACCCATAGCAGCACCAACATAACCAGATTATTGTGAATGAGATGTCACCAACTGAGTCAACAGGATAATAAAGCGATGAAACTCAGCATTAGTAACCTCCCCGGGAGGCAACTGAGTATGAGTGTCACCCTTAGGAGTAGGATTAGTGGATATAGGTGGAACCCTATAGGGACAGTCAGATGCAGCAACCCTTGATTGGGTCAGGACCCCAAAAGTTGGACGAGCTCCATCCACATTGTCCTCAGACGGGACAAAAGAGTTTGCATGAATCAAATCTTTTTGGAGGCATGATCTGAAATACGAGCAAACTGAACTAAGAAGAATCCAAGACCTTAGACTCTATAGCTCAAAAATAAGACAACAAGAAAGGGAAATATTCCTAAATGTCTTATAGCCTATCTCTAATAAGTGTGGCACACTACACACTCATAAAAGGGACTCTACTTAACATGGTTTTATGGACACTCAATTGATCATGAACCTACGCTCTGATACCAACTTTATCATGACCCAAACTAGGGCCTGGCCGTGACGGGTATCTCAAATCCCATGTGGACCAGAGGTCACCCCCTACATAACCTAACCAACATATCAACCACAAGTATCGGATAAATTTCAATCATATAACAAGATAGGGAAAAATAAGGCTAACAATAGCTCAAGAAACATCAAATAATTCATCACCACAACACACTAAGCCAGCATACCTAAGTCCACAGTAATCCAAAGCCTCTACAAACCGAAGTCAATAAAATATTGAGACATGCCCCCGATAATAGCCAAAATCCAAGTCTAACAAAGTCTGGTAAAAAGACCATGAAATGAATGCCTTTCGGACTATGGGAGCTCACTGCTTTAATGTCACCTCATGAGCCACTCGAACACCTGGTCACTACGCAGAAAAAGAAGAAGAAAATATGATTCTTGTATTGTATGGGGATACAGTGTCCAGAGACGGTTAGCGGTTAGAACGCTAGCATGTAACTTAAGGCTAGAGGAATAAAATAATGCCATCATTGAAATCAAGTCAAAGTATCATATGCAATCACAAGTATATAGATATATGTCGTACAATGATAGGGAACAGGGCTTAGCATGAACGTTAAAAATATTAAACTGAGTTGTGTAGCATAATCATCATAAAACAAAGCACTCGCAGGCTATATGGGTCCAGCTCTCCCCTAGCTGAAAGGGCCCCAGTGTGTGTAGCCACACGATCTAGAAAATATCCATATTCTAATATGCCATTATGGGGGACTCGAACCTCCCGACATAATCAAGGTGACGTAGCACCAATGTATACAATATGGGGGACTCAAACTTCCCATTTATATATTCATTCAGGGAGCTCAAACCTCCCAATCATATAGACACCCACATCGGCTAGTGCGGTTTCCAGTGTTGTCAGTCAGACTCCACGTTCACAGCCCGACTACACATCCTCATTTAAAGCCCAATTAAAACATTCTTTACACATATGCACTACCATTAATCCAATTACTTACCAAAAGAATCCCGTTGGTATCGTCATACCAACTTCACTTGCAAGCGTACAACATGCTACAATCATTACTAGTCAACTGTGGGACCCGAACCCATTGTTTAAACAAAGACCTCAATTTAATTAAATATTTAGGGACTCAAAACCATTTAGCCAATTAAACCACCATGGTTATAATCTAAATCAATTTATGGTCATCATGACCTTTATAAATCATTTACCAATCACCAATATTCATAGGCCAATGCCATTGTTCAAAACACAATTCACATGTGACGAGATTCTTCTCATTGACATTTTTATAAAGAGGTTGAGGGCATACCATTATTCAAGTCAAAAACCATCAAGTTGGGGTTAACCATGACCCTTTCATTAAATTTGCATACACCCACATGTGCAAAACCATTACCAAACACATGTATAAATACAAGTGAAATCATGAGAGAACAATACTTAACATTAGACATTCAAACCCCCAACCATAATTTTAAAACCACCATTTATGACTCAAGAACAATGCTTAAAACACATGATTTTTATGAACTAACAATGAAGGAAGAGTCACATGCCTTATTCACAAAGATTCAGGAAAAGAACTTGACTCTTGAGACTCTAGATGAACACCTTGTAGAAACCTTAGTGCAATCTTTAAGAGAGAGTTTAGAGAGGATTTTGAGAGTGTTTTGATCCTTCCAAGTGAGGAATGATGGATCAAATAGTGTTATAAGATGTGGGGTCTTAAGGTCTTGGGTGGAAAATGTCTAAAATTCCTCAGCTTAAAAATTATAAAAGACTCGCATGAGGATACGATTTGTCCTTTCCACTCGTACCCACATCATACGAGTGATACCCTCTACTCGTATGTTGATCAGAATGTGGGACACCATAATTTTTCCAACATACAACTTCTTAGTATAAGTCGTACCCTACCATACGACTAGTACCCATCTACCTCGTACCCTAAGCAAAATGTCAAGGCTAGACACTGAACAACATACTATTTGGACCTTACTACTCGTATCATGATCATACGAGTCGTATTATGCCTTCTCAAATCAAGAACAAGACTTGGCTAATGTGACACTGACCAACATACAAGTAGGGTCCTTGACCCATATCCACACCATACGAGTGGTATGATGCAAGTCGTATAATGCACAGAATGTTCAAGACCCAGAAAGTTCTATAAGGAACAAAGTTTGGGGTGTTTCAACAGTCTTTGGCTCAAATAAGGCAACATTTATGATGCCTTATGCTCAAATATTCAGTGTTTCTAAAGCCTCAAATTTATGGTGTTGAAGTAAGGATATTAAGCACATTCCGTCCCACCATAAGTCCAGTAAGTTGTGCTATGGTAAAACTTTTCAAGTTGTGACATCTACAATATAAATATTATTATCAGTGATATACGAAAAGGAGGCGACAATAAAATAATATGCAAAAGAGAAAACAAAAATTGTTTTAATGTTGGTATATGTTCATTGCCAAAGAGGGGGACGCCAATTTATGCTCCAAAAAAAAGAGTAAAATAATAATGTCAAAGATACGTACTTTGTCAAAATATTATCTTTATAGGGTTAATGATCTTATGCTAGAATCATCGAACTCAAAGCAAGCATGAAAATAAAATCTTGACAAATGTGCACATGATTGATAGAGACAATTCATTGATTAAAGAAATTACTTGTTGATAAATTAAATAGCAATGCTGAAAAAAAGTATTATTAATTTTAAAACACAAAAGTTTTTTTTTTAAAAAAAAAAAAGAAACAGAAGGCTACTAACGACAAAAGTTTAAAGTAAATAGCAAAAAATAATGTATTTTGTCTTTTGAAAAATTTGACTCACTTATTAAATATGAATCTCTCTCTCTGGGATGCTCCATAATTGAGTTAGAATTTTTTTAGTAAAAACTCAATACAATGGGTTGCTATTTATAGAGGGATTAGAGAAAATATTAATCTCCTAGTACAATACAAGTTCAATATTTATAAAATCAAATATTCTTGAGATAAGGATAAAAATATTTCTTTTCCTATCAAAAGTCTAAGAGTTCTCATAAAGTTTATCAAGAACTTTAAAAATAATAGTCCATAAAATGTGGACCCTACTTACAAGCAACAAATCAATATTCCACTACTAGTAAAACTCTAGTACCACGTGAAAATGTTAACATGAATATTTATTTACTCCCTTCATTTTATTTTTATGTGATATATTTTAATCGGATACAGAGTTGAAAAAATAAAAAATGTCTTTGTGGGATCTCATGACTACGGGAGCTGAGTTAGGAGCTCGAGAAACAAACATTTACTATGTATTAGACAACAAAAATAAATTATACTATTGTCTTAATTGTACTTCAAGTCTAGTCCGTCGACTTTTAGAAAAGTTCATATTTGATAAGTTTTGAAGTAGGGGACGTTTGCGAGTATTGAAATTTTATTAAATTTAAATTCATATATTTATTTGGAGTATATTAAATTCAAGAAAATAGTCCAAATAATGTGACTAATATGAATCATCTAATCTCAAATACATTGAGTTAATTCAATTGAAATGATGAACCCATAGTTATTAACACAAGGCCCCAAATTGATGCTAGCCCAACTTAAAAGTTCAAGCCCACGTCTCTTGTCACATGAGGTGGTAATCCATGTTAAATAAAATGAGCCACTAAAAATATGTCATATGTTAATATTATGTGAAAATCCAAGTTAAATAAAATGAGCCATTAAAATCATGTCATGTGTGCAGATGACATGTTCTAGCCAATCAAATTAGAGCTTGTCATCAAAAAAATATGATTGGTCAATTTCAAATCAACCAATCAAATCACACAATTATCTTACCCCTCCAACTATAAATAGGAGTCCTCATAATTCACAAAGGGAGGGGTTTTAAGAAACAAGAAGCAAAAAGAGAGCTCCTGGATCAAAAAATCATAATTTCTCTACAATTTAAAAGTTTCAAGCAATCAAACTTAAGATCAAGTCCAAGATCAAGAAAGAAGGATATTTTGTTCAAGATCAAGTTACTTGTTCATATTCATTATTCGTGCCAGTCATCCAAGTGTTTGTGACGAATTAATATTCAAATTCAAGTTCGAAGATGAAGATTCAAGATCAAGTTACCTAAGCCCTTGAATCCAAATCAAGATCAAGTCCAAGATCATATCATTTTGATGAATCAAAGGATTATCATAGAAATTGTAACACTTACTACATTTGAAATCAAATATTATATTTTGTTACTTCAATATTTTTGTCTTGATTATTATTTTTCTTGACTCAGAGAATTTATCGTCTACAATATATATTGAGAAATAAAAAAATCTCCAACGTGATTTGTTTCATAGCAGTAGCGTTCTATAAATCTATCTTTCGCATGAAACTTTTTCTTTGACCATAATATGATGATTTGCTCAAATCTCAAATTGAATTTATTCTACTAGAATTGCTTACTCATTGATTTGAGCTATTTTGATACGATCAAAAATATTTTTTAATATTTCACTTAGTCGTTATCTACAAAGTAACATGTTCAGTTGCTAACAAGCTTCAAACACTCCTGCAAAATTCAAGAATCAACATGCAAAGTAAGCTTGTATAAGGTTGGTGAAGAAGTAAAAATCTTATTATAATTTTAAATGTTCTCATTTTTTTGTGATTGCCCCATGTTGTTGCTTTGCATAAAGTGACGCGAAAAGTGATTTATATAGGGTTATTAGTTCAACTTGATGTTAAAGATGTTTCAATTGACTTATGCTTCTATATTTTCTACAGTTGCTGCAGTTTTCAGTTTGGCGCATAAACTTTAGCTAGACAATAAGATGTTAACAAACATGAAGACTGAATTCATGGCTTTATGAAATGGTATTGCCACAGATTATAGGTGCACTCCTTAATTTGATGATTCTTTTTTTGTAGCTCTTATTATTGTCATGTAAGCTGAAACAAACATAAAAAATAAATGGGGAGAGAACATAGTTAATAGAGTTACAACATCTCTTGTTGTTCGAAAGGTAGAAGGAATGCTAGCATACACATACCTTCTCAAATATCGCTTATGGAACTTTATTGAATTTGTTATTATTTTTGTCGTTGTTGATTGATAGAGATTTTGGTAAAAGTATAACACACAATATTCTATTGAGAATTTTGAGTTTCTACAATTCTTATAGTTGACAAGATAACTGTTTTTGTTTTTATTTTTATTTTTCCATGCCGAACATTGACAAGATATATACCGTTGGTTAAACGTCCAATCCTCATGAAAATATGCAAAGTATGGACCAAATAGATATACCTTGAGAAGTTTTAAATAGCATAGATTGTAGATGCAACACATTCACATACCTGATAGAGAAATCTAGATCAAGTACATAAAAGAAAAAATGAAAGTGTGCTAGCAAACACAAATTGAAGAGATATATATTGAAAGCTAGCATGGACATGAATGAACTCTTTTGAACGACCATGTTTCTAATAAAATTCTAATAGTAATATATTTTGTAGTCTTTTGTCTGCCTAACTCATATATTTTAATTTTATATCTAAACTTGTAGAGAATAACATACTTTATTTTTGTGAAGCCTTAATTTTTATTTAAATTTGAACAATAAATTGCAAAGAAGTCAAGTTATGATGATTTCATTGGTAAAAAGTGGAGGAGTACATGCTTTAAACTATGAATTGTGGTCTTTGATCCATTATGAATAAAGAAGATATTATCATAGAGGCTCCATATAGCATTGCTATAAATTAATTTTGATTCAAAGTGTGAATTTGACTCGATTATTCTATTCAGAAGTTGTATGTAGTGAAAATTTATATGCAAAAATTATAGACTTCAAAGACTCGATTGCACGAATTTACACTCACTGTGAAATTTATTTTAGCATAAATTCAAAATGAGTGCAGAAATTAAATAATGCGACTCAAAAGAGTAGTTAGAATCAAAGGGAACCAAAACCACTACAGAGATCTTAAAGTAATATTTTTATTTTTTAAATTTTTACTGAATTATTTAATTTATTTATCATAAAGTGGCAAAATATATGTGCACTTGATCAATTAACAAATGATTAACACAAATTAATGTTTTGATTCTTAAAGTTGTAGAGACTCGAGGCTTATCTATACTAAAGCATTCATGTTATTATTGTCTAAACTGCAAATTTATAAAGGATTGTCTGAAGCTATAAAGACTTGTCAAATATTTTGATCCATCAACTTTACTGTGAGTGATAAATTGCAACTTATAGTTGCTTGATTAGGTCTCTGCTTTTGACATTGCATTATTTATTGCTTTATGATTTCTCATGATTTAGCTATGGAATAAATACCAAACTATCAATTATTGTTGACAAAAAAAGAAATTTCATGTGAATTTAATTGTCTGACAATCAAGAATTTAAACTGTATATCTCCATGTATAGCTTATTTTGTTATCGTAAATTATTTCATGTTGGCTTATATTGATTGGCTAATAAGAATTTCAGTACTTACAAAAACAAAAGAAAGAGAACAAAATGAAAATAGAAATAAAATATTAAAAACTTTGATTAATGCACAACACTTCTAGGTTTGGTAAGTTCTTGATTGTTTATTGTGATGAGTTCGTTCTGCATCTTATAATTGTTTTTTGAAGTAGGAAACTTGGTGGATTATTCCGAGTGTCAGCTGGGGATGCTAGAAAAAACTACAATCCTTCCCCCATATACTTCAAACAATTATTTTATTTACCCGACAAATGTTCTTGAATGTTATTTAGCTGTTAATCCTCAAGGATCTTATGAAAGATGAGAAAATTCAGATATATGACAATAGTTGTTATGATGCACCAAATTATCTTTTTTACTTTGTGATCAATTAAATTCAATCCTTGATATCATATTTTTACTTTGTGAACCATGCAAGAAACATTCTAAAGTATAAAATGTTTGTTATGCCATTTACTATGTGTTCATAAAAGGTGATATCAAGGAATTATTAAGAGCAATATTGACCGTCTCGTGATAAAGCTTATAAGTTTATAACAGTGTATGAATTTCCTGAATTGTTTCAATCTTTTCATGTTGGAAGGAATCTTGGTGATTAGCTTGTTGTTCCCTTTGATAAATTCAAGAGCCATGTTGTTGCTCTAACCATCAAGAGGTATGATATTAGTAAGAAAGAACTCTTAAAATATTGCACAGCGTTTAGCATTTGTAAGCTAAAACTTCTATTATTTTGAAAGGACATGTTGTTAAGGTAGCATTTGAGAGTTTAGTCTTGCATTTTATTTTATAAGCTCCTCCCAACTCCATTGACACAATTATATAACGAGTACCATTTTTATCGCATGGAATCTTCTCAATAGTAAGATGGTATTGAATTAGGGCAGGAGCTGCCAGTATATCAATTTATTTTCAAGTCAAATATTATATAACTTTTGTTTACGGCATGAACTTTGATCAATATTTTAAGATGAACTTCTTTTGTCATACCAATATGAGAAGAATTACATCTTAACTTGTAGTATTTAAGTATAATATTTTTATATTTAAATTTATAATTTAAAATATTAAGTTGATGTATTTTTTCTTTAACATTGATATTTAACTGGTTCATAAAAACAGAGAGTTGGATCCGCATCGAAAGGAGGATCGGGAGAAGAAAACAGGCAGTGTATAAAGGGAGACTGGGAAAAAGCAGGGCTTGAACTTCCGGTTCGAGCTCATAGGATAGAAAGGATTCCTTTGAACGCGTCATTGATAGTTCCATGTAGTCAAGTTGATGGCACAGATTTAATCTGCCTCTACTTCCTCAATATTTACATACAATTTATTCTTATACTCTATTTTATACACTTTTTTTATAAACATAAAACCATGTACCCTAAACTAGTATACTTAAAAGTTAAATAAATATGTTTTGGGAGGTATTGTTTATAGATGTGTAAGGCAAGTGCTATGTGATGTTTTTGACATAACTCTGTGCTTAATGCAACGTGTGTTGATTATGTAATAATACTAGTTTAGGTGTACACACCTTGCGCGTGTACCTCACTTTAATGAGTTCAAATATTACATTAAATAAGATAATATTTAAATAATAAAGATGAATATAATAATTAAATTTAATATCTTTTGAGTATGTAAAGATGGATAATTTATTTATTAAACCTGATCTTTACCAAAATATTTTAAAAGTCGATCGACATTCATCTAACATCTGTAACAACAACAACAACAACAAACCCAGTGTATTCCCACAAAGTGGGGTCTGAGGAGGGTAAAGTGTACGCAGTCCATACCGCTACCTCCAAAGAAGTAGAGAGGTTGTTTTCGATAGACCCCCGGCTCAAGATAAGGAATAATAAACAAAAGCGTAATGAAACATGAAGCATCTACCTTCTGTAAATTGCAACAAAATAATACAATGATAGAGACATCAAAATAATACAATTAAATCTAATCTTTACACACAAAATTTTTCTCAAAGTCTTCCGACACTCATCTACCACCTGTAAACAATAACAAATAATACGATAATAGAGATATCATAATAATACAACTAAACTTAACTTTTACATAAAAAAAATTCTCAAAGCTGACAAACATTTATCTATCACCTATAAACTGCAACAAAATAATACGATAAAAGTGATATCAAAACAATACAATTAAACTTAAATTTTACACACAAAAATTTCTCAAAGCCGATCGAGATTCATCTACGAACTGTAAACTACCAGAAAATAACAAACTAATAGAGATATTACTTACGATAATACAATTAAACATAACCTTTACCTAAAAAAAAATTCAAAGCCGACCCACATTCATCTAGCATCTGTAAATTAAAATAAAATAATTAGATAATAAAGATATCAAAACAATACAATTAAACCTAACTTTTACACAAGAAATTCTTCAAAGCCAACCGACATTCATCTACGACTTGTAAACTATAAAAAAAATATAATAGTGATCACAAAGCTTCGATTTTGATCCAACTAATTCTTATTTGAGCGAAAATTTTGACCCTAAAGAATGATTTAAATTTTGACCCTAAAGAATGATTTTGAATGAAAACAAAGAAGATATATATATACACACATGTTGAATTCTATTATGTTGATAAAAATAGTGAAAAAGTTGAGGATTAGAAAATCAAGCATCCACAAATCTAGACATGCAATCGAATCAAGTTAGATAAGCATAAATCATATTCTCCCAATAGGAAAATCGATTTGTTCTCTAGTTTAACGTACATCTCAATATTTATAGAAGTATTTTCTTAATAGAGTCTTATTTTAGGAGTATTTTTCTAATTGAACAGTAGAAAAAAATATTAATTAATTCTTCTACCATACATTTTAGGAATCCCATATATTTTAGGATGTCTAGTAGAAAAAAAATATTAATTAATTCTTCTACCATATATTTAAGAGTCTCATATATTTTAGAAAGTCTAGTTAATATAATAAAAAATAATTAAATAATAAATTTAAAAAATAGTGAAAAGACAGTTTTGTCTAAAGAAGAGTCTTTTAATGAAGGATAAAAAGTTTAAATCATTTTTCTAAGCGTCTTCACACTTTTAATAGATTATAGATATAGATTATATATAGAGATATAGATTATAGATTATAGATATAGATTATAGATATAGATTATAGATTATAGATATAGATATAGATATAGATATAGATATAGATATAGATATAGATATAGATATAGATATAGATATAGATATAGATATAGATATAGATATAGATATAGATATAGATATAGATATAGATATAGATATAGATAATATATGATCGTTGGAAAAGGGGAAAAAAATATTATTCTCGTAATATATATCAAAAAGTCTTCTTTTTTTAAAAAAAAAAAAAAAAAGGCGCCTAATTCTATATTGAATGTGGTTTAAGTTTGCTCATGTTTCACCTATGAAACATAATGGTCTTTGACGCTAATTTTTGAGTTAAAAATGTACTTTCTTCCACTTATTGAACTCTAATGTCTTAAATGTTAATTTCGAGTAGGTTTAGAAATGTTGTCTTTTAACGAAATTATGAGACTACATGAAAGACTTAACTGAAATAGGTGAGACTAATTTATCGATCCACCTGGGTCCAACCTTGAACAATCTTGCCCATCTGGATTAACCTAAAATGACTAGACATTATTTATTCATATCGTGTTTTTTAATGCTTAACATTTTACGACTAAATGAATTCAAAAGATAACAATGTTTTCTTTGTTTAAAGCTTCGAGTTTTGGTTCAAAAGTGGTGCAAATAAGTTCAAACCAATTTCATAAATAGGTACAACTCAATTCTCATCTTTTAACAATAGTGAAATTCTTATAATTTCCACCACAATAATTCCGAACAAATAATTAAGTTTGAATGAGTCAGATTATTTACTAGTTGACTCTAATATTTACGGGGATTAATAACTCAGTGCCATTTATTTAATAAGAGTTTTCACATATGTTATCTCATAATACATTAGAGCTGATGTTTTATATTTTTTCAAAAAGCATTTCAAAGATAAATTTAAAATAATTTAAAATTTTAATGAGACAAATAGGAGAAAAATTTAAATAATGTAGGTGAAAACTACTTCAGCGAAAAAATAAATCTAAAAAGCATTTTGATATCTTATTTAAATCATTTTTCCTAACATTTTAATTTAATTTAATTTATTTAAAAAAAAAAAACATTTTTCCTAATATTTAAAAAAAAAAAAAAAAACTTTGGACTGTGTCCATAGATAGGAGTCTCTAGCCAGGAGAGTTTGGGTGTGGTGGATGTCTTTGGTCTGTGTGTGTATGTTCCTACTTGGTGGGTGTCCTATTTCTTAGTCCTTATTTATAGTGCTCTTATTTCTCTTATCTCGCATTTTCTATGCTATTTATTTTTACTATTTTATTCCTTATTTCTATTATGTCATCCATCCTGCTGCTTGTTTCATTACGACCTTGTTTACTATTCTTTATCTTGAGCTGAGGGTATATCGGAAATAGCCTCTCTACTTCTTCGGAGGTAGCGGAATGAACTGCGTACATTCTACCCTCCCCAAATCCCACTTTGTGGGAATACACTGAATTTGTTGTTGTTGTTATTTTATTTTTTTGTAAGAAGGGATGCGACACCTTGATCCAAAGCAACCAATGTTTTTTGTCACCTTTTGCCTACTTTATTGGATTTCAATCACATGTATATTATAAATGAATGTTCCAGTATAGCAACTATATAAATAATTGAAATTTTGCGTCGGATATATTTTTTTTATATTAAAATTAAATATATATTAATTGGATATAATCGTGAAATATAAAACAAGCTGTAATGTTGAAACAAATAATTGAGATTGAAATTGTCAAATATATTATATTTGATTTAATTTAATTTTAATAATTTTAAAATTAATTAAGTTAATTTAATTTTAATTAATAGCTGATTTAATTAATAGCTGACTCCAACTGCCCCTGGAATACCAAATAGCCCTATACAACAAAAACGCCATGCAAATTCATATACATGTACTATGAACTCTCACAAGTACTCCATATTTGAGTCAATTTATCATATTATTAAATATTACAAATAATTTAGAATATTAATAATACTAAATTATATAGGTGTTCGGTTATGATTTTTTTTAAAAAAAAAATTAAAGTTGGAGTTGATCATTGTTCGCAACAAATTTTTGTTATAGTGAAAATTAACTGCAAGTAAAAATAAAATAAAAAAGAATAATTTTATTTAAATGAATCTTGTGAGTACAATTCTGTTTTTCTCTTGATTTTTCTCTCCTAAACTTAGGAATGATCCGAGGGCCTTCAGTAGCATATTTCTCGAATCGTTGGATGATTTGAACTCCTAGAGACGTATTTCAATCGTCGGGAATGTCGGAAAGTGTTTTGTCGCTTTTGGAATAATCTCCGGGAAGAACTCCGTTGATTGCTCCTTGCAAGAACTTGATAGTCAATGCCGACCTTGCCGATGCTTGTCAAAGTCCTCTTTTGAGAATGTCTCTTTCTGGAATCTCCTCTTTTAGAATGTTATGTTATCCCCCTATTTATAGTTGTAGGGGGTAGACCTAGTTGCTTGTGATTGGCCGAAACATGTCACTTTGACACTTGGCGCCTTTTGACTGGTTGTTGAAATTGAATGAGATTTCCACATCATTTGTACATGCGGCGGCGTCTCATTGGTCTTGGATTTGACTGGCATCACTTTCATGAGTTTGGGTTTCAAAGTGAGATGGACTTTGATGAGGAATAAAATAGGCTTATTATTTTTTTTAAGCCTAAAATAATTTTAGACCCAATAAAATATGGATCAAATTCAAATTTTATATGAATTTGATCCAATAAATTTTATGTGTCTACAGATGCTCCCTACTTCAAGGTTGGTCGACATGTAGGCTTACCGAAACTTGGCAGCGAGACTTGAAGTACTCATGAATGTGTTTTCATTCTCGTGACTTCAAAGGTAGTTGTTTCTTGTCGGTACCTTCTAGATAGACCGCCACTTGTGAGTGGTCTAAAATTTCCGCCACATATTTTCACATAACGAAAGTTCTTCTCTTGGTTAAGCGCGAAATGAATGATCCTTAATATTTGTTCAAGTCATTACACACTAGACAATATTGAGGCCCCTCCATATAGATTTGAAATAGGATCATATTGAGTAAATCCTTAATTTACTGTCTCTTGCATGTTAGTAAAGATTCTTGAATTGAACTTTTGAATCAAACAAATATTAACTTTCCTTTGGTGCTCAAGAAGAATCAATTTCTTTTCAAAGAAATCTTTCAAACATGGTAATTTTTTTTTAGCTACTTGGAAACTTGAAATTCCCAGGGATTTTTTCTTCCAATCTTATTACAACCTCCCTTATATATGAAATTCAGATTTTCACCAAAACTTCTATATAAGATTTTCTTTTGTAGAGAAAATTCATCAAAGCACTCGGTAACCACAAATAAAAGTGTTCGACTGTGCTTGATTAACAGACTGTGAAGCTGTGACCTTACTCGATAAGATTGACTCCACCAACTGCTTCTCAGGTAACTGCAACTTTCATAGCAGTCTGTCGCCTCTTGCTCGCTCAAATTTGCACGATTGCGATATGAAATGAGTAACTGCAATTGCGAGCTACTCATTTTTTTTAATAAGTAGCAACAAGGAGTTGTAACTTAACCAAGTTTTTTCAATTATGTTTATTGCAATTGAAAAAAAATAAAAATAGCAACTAAACAAAAATTTGCGGCCAAGTTTAACCAGTGTTGCTATAATTAATTTTTTTTTCTTAACACTCAACTTCAGGTTCTCTTATTTCCCAACTTATGCGTGTCCATAACGGTTAATATCTATTCTTTTCTTGATCCTCAGAAACGACGTAGGGTGCTCTTAGTCCCCAATAATGACTTGTTTCAATGACCATAAAACTTCATACCCTTGCCTTGAGATTGTGGAAAGCAAACCAGATTCGCATGCAAAACCCCTCACTTTGAAAGTTCATCCTTCGGTGATTGGCGCCTTCCCGCTTATTAGAAAGCCGCTGAAAACTTTCCTCCATCTCACAGAATGGTCAACGGCAGAAACTAAGGACGTCATGGACAACTTTTTGGGAAAAATTGTGACTGAAAAAGTTCTCCTTTTGAAGTCTTCTACACATCAAAATATTTTGTTGCGAGCTCTCCTAGTCTCAATGGGAGCCTTAGCGGTTGGCGTGTTTCTCCCTCCGGCTTTGGAGAGGTTCGATATACATCTGGCTACTGAGAGTGAATAGAAGACGTTCTTGCCCGTAATAAGGAGACCTTGGAGCGCAACAAGACTTATGATGTCGTTTTTCTTCATTGTTCATGTATGACCATAACGAGAATGTGCTTCAAGCCTTCAGTGAGAATTGGCGTCCATCCACCAACACAGTTTCTACTTTTATTGGAGAGATGTCCATATCTTTATGGGATTTGAGAAACATCAAAGGTCTTCATGTCCATGGGTCATTTTATGACCAAGTCATTCCCTCGGTTAAGGAGTTGACATATGTGGAAGACAAAGGGAAGCCTTTTCTCCCTAGAAGCTGCTCACACTTATTTTCGGTATTCTACCGGCTTACAAAAGGTGTCATTGATGATGTCTTTTTTCTTGATTGGACTAATTTCTGATTTCGAGGACCAAGAAAATACGTTGAGCCTTCACAAAAGATGTCAAAAAATCGGGTGAAGCCAAGGATGAATTATGACTCATTGGGAAATATTGACATGAATTTTTTACCACAAACCGAAGAAAAGAATGCCCCTTTTGTTGCATTAGGCGTGAAAGAATCACTCAGAGATGAAACTTATTTGACGTCTTTCCTTGCATGTTGGCTCTGTAAAATTTTACTCCTGTTCTTCTCCTCTTTTTGCTCTTTTTTCATAATTGAGCTTTCAGACACTTTGGGGCGCCTGTGGAAGAAGCTTCATAACGCATCGTGAAGGTGTCTGAATCACGAATGGCTTATAGTGTGGAAAAGTAAACTCACGAGGCTACGTTCTACGCAAAAACCACGCTCAATTTATCTCCAAATATGCCCAGGTATTATTTCAAAATCAGAGCTTCAGTTCTGTTTCGTCACTTTTTACTTGTTTTGTGCAGTCTCACGAAAATTCTCATATCTTGACTTAGAAATATTAAAATCAGTAGCCGTTTTTTTTGTTGGAAACTAGACTCGTAGATCTACATCTCAGAAGGAAACCTCGAATAAAATTACATCTGAATCATTCCAGATATTGCTCCAAAAATGGCCTTCTAATCTTGGTTCGCTAGTCATTTCAGCTTTGCGCAGCGTCACGATAAATTTCATATCTCGATGTAAAAGTATCGAAATCAGGTGCCGTTTTTTGCATTGGAAAGTAGATTCGTAGATCTACGTCTCAAAAAGAAACTATAATTAGATTGCATCCGAATTGTTCCAGATATCACTCCAAAAATGGCCTTCTAATCTTGGTTCGCTAGTTATTTCAGCTTTGCCCAGCATCACGATAAATTCCATATCTCGACGTGAAAGTATCAGAATCAGGTGCCGTTTTTTGCATTGGAAAGTAAATTTGTAGAGATATGTCTCACGTGAAAACCACAATTATATTGCACCCGAATTATTCCATATATCTCTCCAAAAACGGTCTTCTAATTTTGGTTCGCTAGTTATTTCAGCTTTGCGCAGCGTCACGATAAATTTTATATCTCGACGTGAAAGTATCGAAATCAGGTGCCGTTTTTTGCATTGGAAAGTAGACTCGTGGATCTATGTTACACATGAAATTAATCAGCAGAAAACTTTTATATTTTCTCAGGTACTTTTTCAAAGTTGCAGCCTAAATCTTGTGATACTCTACTTCTCATCAAATTTTGGATACTTCATGAATTTCATCTTCTACTTCAAGTTTTGGGCCGCATCACTTCCGTAATATGTTGAAGGTCAGACTAGAGAAATATTCAAAGTACCATAAATCTTTTTCTTGTCGAGAAGACTTT